>APFE031526394.1:16015-52317 GCA_000404065.3 Pinus taeda | reverse complement strand
CGGGGTATTTATAGCCAAGGGTGAAACTGACCCTTTTGGTTGTTCAACTACCCTCATGACTATTTGACTTCCATGACTTTTCAACTTTGCATGACTCTTTGTATAACATGTGGGTCTCTTAGACTTCCACGTTACATTACATTGATTAACAACATAGCCCATAGTAGAGATGTGGGAGACACGACTCATGACATGACTCGACATGATAGTGCTGGTACATTCATGTTGTTGTTAGAGTGCATGTTGAGCTATAGTGCCGCTAGGTGATGGATGTCTTTATGGTGTAGCACAACTTCACCTCTACATGAAAAAGTGCGTGGAATCTTCGATGGTCTTTGGTTCGCTCGATGATGCTTTAGCACATTATTCCTTGCTTTCATGTTAGAAGGCTTAATCGGCTCATTTGTTCACGAAAGGTGCATGTTCATCTGTTTGTCCATCTGTGAGCATGTCTTACATGTTTGCTCGTTCGTCCGTCCGCGAATACATCTTTGTATGATTATCCGTTCGCGAGCACATCTCTTCGCATGCATCATTCGTTCATCCGTTGGTGACCCTATCCTTCTGCATTTGCTCCCTTCATTCATCCCTTTCATTTTGGTGCCATGTTTGTTAGTGTACATGTGCCTGCAGACACTCATGACGAGATGACATCAAATAGAAAAACATCCTAGTCTACCATGACATATGATTATTTCGGATGCAGGTGACCGGGAGAGGTAGTAAGGTTGTGAAGCGGGATGATGGCTCCGAGTACTGCTAATGAAAACTGTGCAAGGGTCATTGGGTGATGGAGATGGGAAATCCAAGTCGATAGTGACTGTCCGTGAGGTCCGGCTCGGTTGAGAGGCAAAATTGTGCAAATTTTGGGAGGGATAGTATGGGCTACAGGAAGGCAAGATAGACAGAATCTATGCAGTTTCCAGAATGAGTGGGCAGAAGGAGATGGAAGGTAAAATTTGCGCAATTTTTTTAAGGAACAGGTCAGGCTACAAGGAGGATCAACAGGTAGAAATTGCGCAATTTTTGGGAGGAATTGGTCGGGAGCTTGGCAATTAAAACTGCAAAATTCCCAAAGGGAACTGGTAGTTGGCTGCTTGGTCATTGGCAGCATAAATTGCACAAATCCCAAAGGGAACAGGCAGTTCATTGTTCGGTGCTTAGCAATAGAAACTGCGCAATTCCTGGACGGAATTGGCAATCTTCTGCTAGGAGCTGCTGGTGAGGAAAATTGCATTGAGGCTGATAGGGTGGCCTATTGTTCATCTCTGCACAGTTTTTGAGCTAAGCAGGCTATTGTCCAGCAGAAGGCCTGCTCATAAAAACTGCACAATTTCCTGGATGAGTAGTCGGTCAACTGTTGGGAGGACTGACTAGGACAGGGACGGGCACTTCATGTCTATTCGACCTGTGTGTGTAATTTACTCCGTGAGTAGAGCAGGCAAGGTCAGTAGCCTCTACGCAATTTTTGAGGGGAGTCAGTCTTGGGGTGGATTTCGGGTTCGACTGCGTAGGTAGTCAACATGAAAGCTGATTGGATTGCTTGCGATTAGCGCAGCTTGGAAAGACTTGCTTGGTGATTCTACGGTGTTCTAGGTGACAGTCGATCGAGTCGATGGTGGGGTGATGGTTCGACTATCAGAGGGGAGTCCGGTCGTCAAAACTTCAGCAAAATGACTAAGTGTGTGAATGATCGAAAGATGCATAGGTGATCATGCAAACACACACTCAGATGGATCAACGACGAGATGACTCAAAACATCTAGACACACGTGTTCAACATGACTGACCGACAGTGCAAGTGACAAGTGCGACACTCGTGATTGATCGTTGATTGACCGTGGCGCCGCTTGTGCAACAATGAATGTGACTCTGTGTGTGAGTGTGAAAGACACTTTCATAGCGAACACAACAAGTACACACAAAGCGAAGACCTTGAGCATAACCAGAACATGGTCGCAAGCATGACTTAGACACCAACATGCAGAAACTTCGGTCGAATGAACAAGAAAGGCGGATACAAAGACTCCCACGAGCTCATGAAGTGAACCTGAGGGTGCAAAGTCATCAAGCGAAACTCCCAACTGAGGCTCCGAATTTAGGTGCATGCCAAAATTTCGGAGGGTGGTTGTAGCCGCTACAATGCTTGGTGACACACTGGTAGAACTCCAACTTCTCTATTTTGATTCATTGCTAGCAAAGGGCCTTAGTCTTTTGGAGAGTATTGAGTCGCTGTGCGGGTTACTTCAGCTACCCCACTTACCCCATGGACATACATGGTTCATGCTTTGTTAACTCAGTCAAACACAATCAAAAGTTCAACTTAGATCTTAGTGTTTCAAATCTGGGAAGGGTAGTTTAGCTCGTGAGTTGAAGATTTTCAGAGTATAAGTTTTCATCTCTCGTGTTGCTCCACTGCTAGCAGGCTTGGATAGTACCTAGACAAAGTCACGCAAGAACACACTTAGTTCTCCACTACTAGCGAACCTGGTCAGTACCTCAGTGGAGTTGCATGCTTCACCTCTCTGCGTAGGAAGCATTTCTATTCTTTCGCCTTTATATTTTTCAAGAGGATTGTGCATAGGCACTTATTTATTTTTGGGGCGAAAGAAGGATCCCGACTTCTTGAGAGCAGAAGAGGTTGTTCCTTCAGAGAAGCATGTAAGACCTCTGACATAGGTTTGCTTGTTTTGATTTTCCCCTTCTCTGTTTCTACTTATTGGATGAGCTTGAACACATAAAGCAGAAGGCCGAGTACAGGCATGGGACTTCCTAGTGTGGGCACAAGTTCATGGTTGGACCAAAACTTCCCTTGCAGACGGCTCGTATTTTCCGTCAAGACTTCATCGGTCGGAGATTATAACTAAGCACAGAGAAGATGAACACAAGACCAGCCAAGTCCTGCAGTGTCACAAGTTTCTTCAAATTTCAGCCACATGCTCTATTCAAAATCCTGAACATAGTAGTTGGCAGCACTTATTTCCATAAACAAAAATAGTAGTATGCCCAAAAAACAAAAAAACATAAACGAAAATAGTATGCAGAATCAAACAAAGTAAAAACAATGATAATAAGCAAATAAAACAAGATGAAAGCAAAAAGCAGCAAGAAAACTATGTACATGGCAGGGGCGTGGCCCGACCTACCGAAAGTAATGCTTGAGATCTTGGTCATTGACAACAAGATTGTCAATCCTCTTGTCAAGTGATTGCATATGATACATATGTGGGCCAGGATTCTTGTGGATCAATTTAAGTCCATCGAGCTCTGCTACCAGAACCTGGTGGCATTTGAAAAAACCTTTAAGTGAAGACAACACCACTGCTTTGGGTACCGCGTGCAACATAGGCTCAGATGATGGCATGAGGTAGTTGTTTTTATTCTGGGAATAGTTCAAGTTCCTGAAATCAATGCATAAGCGTATTTCCCTGGATTTATTAGGTGCGGAATTTAAATTAGAAACCTAAGCATGATAAAGAAATTTTCAAGTAACCCAAATATCAAAAAATTTAGTCAACTCTTTCTCTATAAGGAGTCCAAACGACATATGTGTTTTACCTGACTTTTGTTGCAATGGTTTTGCTTCTCCTTTACCTGGAATCCCGTGTTTGGTTATTCGTGTGTCGTATGTACTCAGCTTGTCATCTACCCTCATGGACACATCCTCGTACTATTTGATCAGGCAGTCAAAAGCTGACCATTGTTGCAGCGCGTAGTTTATACCAAGACTGACCATCTTCGGAGTGTGATTGGTCCCTAGGTTGCTTTGTTCATTCATAATGGTGGGCTTGTGGGTTATGTTGTTTCTTGGTCCTTGACCAAAGTTCTGCAAATCATAGAGCTTATTGATAGAACCCAACCCCTCGAGCATGGGGTTGCCTTTCTTGCCCTTAGCTGTAGTTTTCAGAGATTGCTCATGCTTGCCTTCATCAATTGTTATGTTCTTGAAAGTATCAACATTGTTTGTGGAGTGTAGTGCTACTTTGAGTGCGACCATGTTGAGGCTGAGGGTTCTTGGTAATTCAACATGGGTGCTTCATGCTCAACGATGTTGTTTGTGCATTTGAACCACAGGTAGCTTGAAATCATTCATTTTCTGTTGTTTTGGGCAAATGAGCTATGCTCGGTCCTTGACCCATCATATGTCTTCTATTCATCAAAATCCATGGCCGATAACTTGTTTATACACGGACCATTTGACATGCTTGTACTACTACTACTACTGCTACGACTGGTACAATGAACTGTACAGTTTTCATTACCATCAGTTGGGCAAGGAATGAGTCCCAATTGTGTGTCTAATGAGGTTGGAGCTAGTCGTGCAGGATAACACTCTAATGTTTTTTCTAGAAGGTAGTTTCCAAACACAAGTTCTACGAAGGCCAACGATTCGTTCTTGCCGTTAAGGGGAGTGACATTGTGTTTCATATGCCTCTCGGATAACACCCGGATTTGGTTTCATTTTCCCTTGTACGAAAGCTACATGTGAGACCAGTTTGTAGCAAAATATCCATCTAGATTTCTGGACCAGTATCTACTGAGTAATAGACCATATGCTTTTGGTATGTCCACAACAACTATGTTGATGCATTGGTGGACTCGACTGTCATGAGATATTTGGATGATCTTGTCTCGCAGTTCACCAATGGACAATACTAATGTCCTATCAAGTTGGATGATTCACATGTATGTCTCTCTCCATTAAGCATTGATATTCCTAGTGATCAAGAGTAGCATGACATTGGTTGTCACACTAGAATCAACCAAGCAATTGTGAACATTGTAATTAAAAACTTCAAATGAAAGTAGGAATGGGGGGCAACCTGAGTTTGCTTCTTCCATCCAAAGTGTATTGAGCACAGTGGAAAGTGATCCGAGAGGTGTGCTTACTCCCTTGCTGGTAGAGGCTGTGATGTCCGTAGTTGTTTGTCCCAATGCACGCAATAGGATATCATGCTGACTCTAGACCTTGGCTAACTCGAACAAACTGATGTTTGCTCGAGTTTTCTTCATCTCATCAACAATGTTATAGTCTAGAAGTGGTAGACTCACCAAGGTGTCCAGGATGAAACATATGTTGGTGTTGTCCAATAGAGTGTTTTGCAACTTGCTTCTCATGGACGTACTCTAATCCGCCATTGTCTTCCCGGACTTGCTTTGTGTTTTCTACTTTGGGGTGGCCAATGGATCGGCCTTCTTCATCATCAGTCTCACCTTTTCTTGCATCTCCCCAAGTGTAGGGGGAGCCCCTTTACTCCTAATATTGTAACGATCATTTTGCTTTTGGGGCTCATTCTCGGTGTTTGCCTTCGACATTACTTGCGAGCACTGATATGCGTTCACCACATGCCCAGAACTTGATGTTTCATCAGGTGCAACCTCTTCGTCATCATGAGTGTCTTCCAACTGCTCCTGCGTATCGCTTTCTGCATCGATTGTATAACTGTAGACAGAGCTAATGATATGCTTCCAATCCAAACAAGAGTTCTTGGGGTGATGTTCTTCTTGGAAGGAACAAAACTTAGGATCTGTGCACTGTTTCAGTTGGAACACAAGCTTTCGCACATTTTTTGAAGTGAACCGATTACTGCTTGATGAGCATCTCGATGAGCTATTTTCCTATCTCTGTCTGGGAGTATGAATGCTTGCAAATGTGTCTGTTTTTCATTACTTGAGCTTGGACACTTTTGTGGTCAAGTTCTTGAAAAGGTGAGTGAGGGTCCCAAGGTCAGTTGCTTCCTTGTCTTTTCCCTTGCCTGCCATTATTTGGGGATTCCTGCTCGCATTCTTGGAGTCCTTTGTTGATTCGTCATCCTTGATGACTCTGATCGTGCGCAGGTCTTTCTTAACAACAAGAGCCTCTTCACAACTTTCTAAGAGTGTTGGTTTTGCAGCTCGCTTGACGAACTGCGCAATGTTCGTTGGCAGTGCAGATGTGTAGTAATCAACAATGGTGGAGTCATGAGGTTTAGTGTCCACTGCAAACTTTTTTAGAATATGTGTAAACCTCTTATTGAAGTCTTTTAATTTCTCTTTTCCCTCCATCTTGAGGCTTCCCAACTCTTTGAGTATCATGGCTGGGGTTTTGTCGTCAGCAAACTTCTCAAGGAACATGCACTTGAATGCACCCCAATTCTGTAGAGAGTTTGGTAAAAGGCAGTGATACCATGCAGTTGTGTGGCTATACAAGGTAGATGGGAACAATCTACATGCTATGTTGTCAAATCGTACCTCAAGGGTCTGCAGCTATAGGTAGAAATTGTCTGGGTGGTCTTCCACCTTCACCATACTATCAGGGTTGAACTTGATGTTCATTCTCTCTACTTGCTTTGGCATCTTGTGCGCAATAACTGGAAGAGCCAATGGTCCCAGATTCATCCATTCAAGATTTGGGTTAGCCATCTCTTCTTCTTCTTCGTCCTCTTCCTTTCTTTCAGATTCTGATGGTTTCGGCTCTAAGTCAGTTGGTTCCTCTTCGCCTCCGCCTCCTCCACTACCTTCCCCTCCAAATCCTATATCGAATTTGATCCCAAGATCACAAGAGTGTCTTGTTTGCCTTGCCAGAATACAGGTGGTTCCTCTCTATCTTCAATAGCTTATGCCAAACCTTCAAGTGTGGTAAGGACTGCTTCTTCCACCAATGATACAACAACTCTCGTGGGAGTGGCTTTTGGCTTACTTGATGTGTATGGAAGATGTTGTATGCTTGGGATCTATCTGACTACTTTTGTGAGCTGGCGAGTGATGGGACGAACATAGTGAAGTTGCTGGTATAGAATCTTGTGTTCAATCCTGGGAGGTGAGGAGTAACCAACTACAAAGTCACATGTAGGTGAGAGGGAGTGTGAGTTACTACCTTGACCAAATAGTTAATGAATGAGTGTGAGGGGATTTCATCCATATACAACTGGCTTCCCTCCTTCTAGCGCCAAAAATGTTGATGGTGCTAGATCCGCCAACATTCAGGGGATTATCCCAGTATGAAGTCCCAACTAGACCTCACACCGTTTGGTGTGGGAGTCCCATCCGGTATGATGGCCTATTTTCCATTGTCTTAAGGATTTGCCTCAACTCTTGCTCATTAGCATAGGAGAGTGGTTTGCTTTGCCTTCGATAAGTGAGGTTCGCATGCCTAGTGAATGCTAGTGTACTTGTGTCAATGGTTCTTTCATTGTAAGGGGAGAGGGTGAGAGTGAATCCCAAGTTAGTTGGGATGAAGTCCCAACTCGGCTAGGAACACACAACACAATAGGATGTGCACAACTTATGGAGGAGTAGTCCACATGGATGCGGTAGTCGCAACACACATGGTAAGATAACACGTACAACATTCAACGGATGAGTCCAAACAAGTGCAACAGTTGTTGCAACAAGCTTTAAGTGAAAGGTCTGTTTGATGTCCGGGGAGATAGCCACCATGGGTAAGACAATGTTAATAGCATATAAAATACATTTCCATTAACAGATTATGCATTACAACAAGTGAAATAATTCAAGTGTTCAACATAGGTTAAAGAAACATGCATTACAAGTGTTCAATATTAGTCTTACGACAGTTACAATACATGTGTGAAAATTTGTTGGCTTGTTAGAGGGCTTCTAAATTAAGCAAAAGTTCCAAGACACATTGTTACACCATACATCACTAACCCTGTGAATGGGACATTGGAGCCACTACTTACTCCTTAAATAAAAGATTACTCTCTTGGCTATGTGGGAGGAATTGAGGTTAAAAGTCCCTTCATGTAAAAATGAGGGGGGTATTTATAGCCAAGGGTGAAACTGATCCTTGTGGTTGTTCGACTACCCTCTTGATTGTTTGACTTCCATGACTTTTTGACTTTGCATGACTCTTTGTACAACAAGTGGGTGTCTTGGACTTCCACGTTACATTACATTGATTGAAAACATAGCCCATAGTAGAGATGTGGGCGACATGACTCATGACAGTGCTGCTACATTCGTGCTGCTACTAGAGTGCATGTCGAGCAGTAGTGCTACTAGGTGATGGATGTCTTCATGGTGTATCATAGCTTCACCTCCACATGGAAAAGTGTGCGGAGTCTTTGATGGTCTTTGGTTTTCTCGATTATGCTTTGGCACATTTTTCCTTGCTTGCATGTTGGAAGGCTTGACGGGCTCATCTGTTCACGAAAGGTGCATGTTCATTCGTTCATCTGTTTGTGAGCATGTCTTGCATGTTTGATCATCCATCCATCCATGAACACATCTTTTCATGATTATCCATTCGCAAGTGCGTCTCTTCGCATGCATTGTTCATTTGTCCATTGGTGAACTTGTCCTTCTGCATGTGCTCCCTTCGTTCATCCCTTTCATTGTCGCACCATGTTTTTTAGTGTACCTGTGCTTCATGACGAGACAACATCAAATCGAAAAAACTCTTAGTCTACCATGACATATGATCATTTCGGATGCAAGTGATGGGAGAGGCAACAAGGTTGTGAAGTGGGATGATGGCTACGGGCACTATTGATGAAAATTGTGCAAGAGTCACTGAGTGATGGAGATGGGCAATCCAAGTTGACAATGACTATTCGTGAGGTCCTGTTCGGCTGAGAGGAAAAATTCCACAAATTTTGGGAGGGACATTTTGGGTTGTAGGAAGGAAAGGTAGGCAGAATCTGTGTAGTTTTTGGAACTAGCGGGTAGCACGGGCTGAAAGGAAAATTTTGCACAAATTTTTGGAGGAACAGGCTGGGTTGCAAGGAGGATCAACAGGAATAAATTGCGTAGTTTTTGGTAGGAACTGGTCGAGAGCCTAACAGTCAAAACTACGCAATTCCCAGAGGGAACTGGAAGTTGGTTGCTTGGTCATTGCCAGTAGAAACTGCGCAATTCCCAAGGGGAACAGATAGTGAGCTGTTGGGTGCTTGGCAGCAGAAACTGTACAATTCCTGGAGGGCACTAGCAGTTTGTTGTTAAGAGCTGCTGGTGAGGAAAATTGCATTGAGGCTGACAGGCTGGCCTGCTGATCATCTCTGTGCATTTTATGAGTTGATCGGGTTGTTGTCTAGCAGAAGGCATGCTCATGAAAACTACAAATTCCTGAATGAGCAGTCGGTCGACTATCTAGAGGACTGACTGGGAAAACTGCACAATTTTTTGAGGGAGATAGGGATGGGCACTTGGTGTCTGTTTGGCCTATCTGCACAATTTCCTCAGTCAACAGAGCGAGCAAGGTCAGTAGCCTTTGCACAATTTTTTAGGGGAGTTAGTCCCTGGGTGGTTGTCAGGTCCAACTATTTGGGTGGTCAACATGAAACCAGATTAGATTGGTTGCGACTAGCGCAACTTGGAAAGACTTGCTTGGTGCTTCTGCGTTGTTCTAGGTGAAAGTTGATCGGGTCGATGTCGAGGTGATGGTCCGAATGTTAGAGGGGAGTCCTGCCGTCAGAAGTTCAACAAAATGACTAAGTGTGTGAACGATCGAAAAATGCATAGGTGATCATGTAAACACACACTCAGATGGCTCAACGATGAGACGACTCAAAAAATTCAGACACACCTATTCAAAATGATTGACCAAAGGTGCAAGAAACAAATGCGACACTCGTGATTGATCGTTGATCGACCATGACGATGCTTGCGACAGTGAATGCAACTCTGTGTGTGAGTGCGACATATGCTTTCATAGCGAACACAACAAGTACACACGAAGCGAAGATGTTGAGAATAACCATAACATGGTCGCAAGCATGGCTTAGACACCAACATGCAAAAACTTGGGTGGAATGAACAAGAAAGGTGGATGCAAAGACTCCCACGGGCTCATGGAGTGAACTTGAGGGTGCACAGTCATCAAGTGAAACTCCAAAGGGAGGCTCTGAAATTAGGTGCACACCAAAATTTTGGAGGGTGCTTGTAGCCGCTACAATAGGCTCTTAGGGGGTGTCCTTAATGGGTTTGCATTTATGGAAGGGTAGGATGACAACTCGCATGATTGGGATGCGCGAGCGAATAATGGGAAATCGAGAGGCTCACTGTTGAGGTCGAGAAAACATCACCACCTGTCTGATGGAGGTGTATGCATGGCCCTGCCATCGTATATACGATACACCCTAATGGTTCTTTTCTTATCACTTTAAACAGGGGCAAGTGGAGGGTAGCGAGGTCTCTTCTGAAATTCTTCTTTTTTATGGTGTTGTGATGGTCAAGTTTGACAATGGCAGTATTTCAAAGTAGTGCGCACATGTTTGGAGTCTTAAATGCAGGAGTTAATATGTGTGCCCTAACATCCACATGTCTCTCCTATGTGATTTCTCCTTTAGACACTGGTTTTCGTTCGTTATACTTGCTGGTAGGGATGTTTCTTTATAAATGTGGGGGCATTACTATAGGGTAGTGGATCATATGGTTCATGTTCGTGGACGCACACGAAGTGCTCCTTGCGCCTAACTATAATCGTAGTTCGTTGTTACTCTGTGAACTCAAGACAAGTTTGTTAACCTACTTGTATCCGTCCTGGTTTCCTTTCATGACTCATCTCAATATGTATCTGGTTTTACTTGGGTCTGGCATGAAGATTGTTTATTGTAGGTTTCCATGTTTTTTGTTTTATTTATCCATAATACAACAATAGGTCCTTCCTTCGAACTAGTCTTCGTATTTCCTTTCGCCTCTCTCAAATCCCTGACTCTAAATGCATTTCATTCAGTTGTCCAATTCTTGTTTGTGAGGTTTGGTATCCTAGAATGTTTTCATTTTGGTTTCAATAACTCATTAGTAACACATGTCCATAGGCCAACTTGTAGTGCTATAAACGATTTTGCTTGTCAACAAATTGTCAAATTGAGGTTGTTTTCCTAGGGTTGGCTGACCTAAGACATATATTGTTGGTTGTCCACTACTTCTTCGATGAAATCTACCTGCAACTCTCTTCTCATAGTCACGTCACTGCCTACACCTTTCAATTGTTTCCCCTACCATAGTGTTGCAATTGGGCTTGAGTGTTGTTTGTGTACCCTAGGTTTATTTATTTGACTCCTCACATTGTGTGTTGTCCAACCCCATCAGGTTCCTCTCTGACAACTGTTCTTATGGCACCATGACTTTGCCAACCTAGTCGTAAGGGAGGTGTGGCAAACAATTGTTCTTCAAGATGTCAACATCTTTTTGGTTGACATTATGTGGCTTACAATTTTAATAGTGTCCCTCTTGAAGTTAGAAACAAGATTCTTCACATGGAAGCCAAGGAATTTGGTGATCGTGCTTACTATTTAGATTCAAAAATTACTGGCACCACATTCAAATGGACTCTGAATCCAGGAAAAATCCAGAAAAGTAGACTTCACTTTCTTCATTCAGTTGCTCTACATAGGTAATTGGAGATCTTTCTTCATATGATCATTTGTGATAAGCAAGTTGATCATCATTAGCTATTTGCAGGACAAGAGGAGATCAAAAGGATTCTCCAAGACATAAGATACAACTTGGATGAATTCATTTCTAGGATGACCCAAGTGTAATGCTTCGTAGTCTTTGACTCAGATTTTGGCTCTGATTTGCAGCGTCGCACTCCAACTATCATTAGCACACCAACAAAAGAAATACTTCAAGTTAACTCTAATGTAATCTCTTCAGTTATTGTCTTAGAATAATAATTTTTCATTAGGTCTCCTTTGGTCTATGTTTAGTTTACCTCTATTAGGCATCCACAAAATTTTTTATTGCATATTATACTATAGATGCTTATGGTTTTCTTTTGTCAAGCCCAACACATCCATTGCATGGAATTATCGAAGGGTTATTTAGTTAATATGTTATTTTGTATTCCTTTTTGGATAAATGTGGAACATTAGGGACAATTTATGGCCATCTTATAAGTTTTCAAGTTCTCATACAATTTTCGTGGACATGTTTTCTATCTATGTAAACTTAGTTTTCTTATAATATAAATATTTCCATCTAGCTTACAAAAAAAATGGCTCTTAGGGGGGGTTTGAACCTCAAACCACATACTTCACAAATACTTCATATCATTGTAATCGCTGATTTAGCTTTCCTTGTAGGGAATTTTTTTTATATAATAATCATGATGATGATTTAAAATAAAGTTATAATTTAATTAATTTTTATGATTTTTCGGCAATGTGATATATATTATATTAAAAGTGTTTCGATACATATTATTTTTACTAACCATTTAATTTGTATAACTACATTAGTTGATAATTAAATTAAAAATTTGAAAGCTCTATTCCAAAATAAACACACCTATCAATGTAATTAAAAAATAAACAAATATTTTTTATTAAATTTGATAAAAAGTTGATTTTAAAAAATACAATTTCATTGTCTCAATGAAAACTTTAATCTAAACTTACATCATAAAACTTTTTGTTTAAAAAATATAATGGTCAAAATTTCAAAAGATGGAGTTTTAATTGATGATATTTTAAGTTACAATCATTGTCATCACCACTGCCTTGATTGCTATATTAGTAGATTTGGCATCTTTATTAGGGACAATTTAAGGAAGGCATCTTTTCCATCCAAAATTTGGTGAAGGAATCATGAATCACTTGCACCGAGTTCTTTGTTTGATTAGTGTTGAACCACCTTAGTTTTGCCAAGGAGGGAACTTGACAGGTAAATGGATTGTGATGAGGGAATTCAACGTTCAAATGCGACTAACACTCCACTATACCCATAGTCCAATAACGTTAAACTATACCAATAGTCCAATAATGTTAAAATTTTTAAATTTGATGGTTTATATCCATTCAAAATTTCAATCCCGATTTTAGTTATCTATTTAAAAATTTATGAACTTAAATTCATTAAATATTTCAAAAATAATTTAAAATTTGAAGAATAGGAGAAAGATCAATTGTTTGAATTAGCTTCTCTTTCTCAACTTCCCAAAATATTCCAAAATCTATAACCAATATTTTCAATATTAGAACGTCACATATCATTTTCTGATTAATACTGTGATTTTTACGCTGATAAGCATGGTGTATTTCAAAATAGGCTTTGAGGAATTTTATTTTTGTTATTAAATGGATTGAGGATTAGAGAATGAGGGAATATTCATATCATATACAATATTGGATGGTTGAGATTTATCTTTCACCATCATCTTGTTCATTTCTCTCCTTTTTTATTATAAAATTATTTTTACGAGTGGAAAGGGTATGTGGACTGTGCATTTGTCCAACACGTTTGTGGTTCGATTTACTATTAGCCCCTTCATTTATGATACCGAATGACTATTTCGTTGATTTACACAGTCATTTCAGGATTAAACCATTTATACATTTGTTTCGTTTCTATACAATGGTTTGACATCAAGAATGTCATTCCTCAAGCGAAATTGAGGCAAAAAATGGAGCACTACATTGAGCTTCACAAAATTCTCAGTGATGTTGGTGATTTATATGTAATTGTCGAGTATACTATGGACCCTCTACAGGTTCAATGTGGTGAGGTTGGATGTGCGAGCTCAATGTGACAAGGCTAATACATGGGTTTGAATGTGGCGAGGTTCAATGTGTGTGTTATTAAGTTAGTTGGTTATTAAGTTCAGTGTGTCATATAACAAATAGTTGCATCCTATAATAAATAGGTACTTCATAATAGAGGATACAAAAGGGAAGTGTATAATAAGAATCTTATCTTGTTGAAGCTCTTAGGGTATATGAAAATCACTTTATCCAAATAATGATCCAATGTTATTCAACCTTACATGGCTCATCTACACACACATTGTAAATTAAACACTGCAGTGGTTATGTGTGTTCCAGCTGTTTCTCTGAGTTTTAAGTTAGGAAGCAGGTGGAAAAAAGGCATATGTGGCTTGTTGACCACGGAAATCTATGTTAGTGCTCCCATGCAAAATTTTTATTAATGTTCGCACAAAACCACTCTTGGTATAATGATTTTCAATAAATATTTATGAGTTAATTATATAATTTGCACTCAGCATTTTGTATAATATACACTAAAGGTTTTATGTCTCTTTTCCATTAATTTTAATTGACAAGAAATTATGGATTTGTGATAATGTAAAATTATTTTTTGATTTTCGATACTTTAGAGGTCTATAAGGTTTTAAGATTTAAAGTTTATTGATTATTTCAAATTGTTTTTAATCATAGAGCATCTATAAATTATTTTTTGATTTTCGATACTTTGGAGGTCTATAAGGTTTTAAGATTTAAAGTTTATTGATTATTGCAAATTGTTTTTAATCATAGAGCATCTATAACCATTAACGATATATAACACAAAATGCATCATTATGCACATTTTGAAATGTTTTATATATTTTATAATAACTTGGAGCAAGCACAATTCTTTGATGGAACTAGCAATCTATGTTTTTGTTCAAGATGATAATTGGTAAACATAGATTCCATTCACATTATTTAAATAAATTGACAGTGATTAAAATACTTTTATGTATGTTTGGAACAATAATAAATATGGAGGCAGAACCATCATTTAATATATTTCATTTTTCAATCTGGATTTTTTTATAAAATTCTAATATATATTCAATTATCAATATAAATATTTGTAGCCAATTTCAAAATATAGTAATTTATCAATATAATAAGTATTAAATAATAATGTCCCATGAATTGATTTAATTGGCTATCAACATAATATGAAGTACAGTGTAAATTGAGAGATTGAAGGTTCAAATCTCCTAGAGTAATTAGGTCTACGGAGAAGAGGATTGTTGCAGGCCCTAAAGATATAGTGGTAGCTATTGGAATCGACCTCATAACTAGGTCTATGTAGATGATTCTTGTAGGTCATAGAGGTATAGTGGTAGCTTGCTAGAATCAACCTCGTAAATAGGTTTACGGAAAGGAGGATTGTCGTAGGCCCCAAAGGTATAGTGGTAGTTTCCAGAATCATCCTCGTAACCATATCTATGGAGATAAACACTGTCGTAGCCCTAGAGGTATACTTGTAGTTGTCAGAATCAACCTTGTAACCATATCTACTGTTAGGAAAATTATCGTAGACCCAAAGGTATAGTGATAATTACCAAAATCTATCTTGTGTTACTAAAATCAACCTTGTCACCCAAATTAAAAAAGATAAAAAATTATTAAAAAATAACAAAATTAATCATTTGCCTTAGGTTAACTTTTACAAAACACAGTTTATATATTAGCGATGGACCTTTCAATTCACAATTTACATTTTTGGGTTTTGTTTTAAAATGAAAACGCAGATACATTACTAACAACATTTTGTTTTAAGGATGTTTCTCTGTTAAAAGGTAAGTGGGTGTCTACATAATGTGTTAGTTTTACGTTTCGAATGTGGGCATATTTTTATTTTTGACGTAATTTCATGACTTTATATTATATTGTTTGCGCAGATTGTATATTATATTATATATGAAAAGAGGAATATTAATAATTACGTCGTAAGGCGTTTCTCTCTGAAATCCACTCTCCTCTCCTCTTATCCTACTTGTCAAACTATGATCCCTTTGATTTAATGTTAGATGATTAAAATGTTTAATACCGTTAATCAAAAATTTAGTTATAACTAAAAAAATAATAATAGCAATCTAAACTTCATCATCATTTTCAAGAACCAGGGAACTGTGAAGGTAGAGGGTTGTGGCCTGCATTGCAAGTGAACGTACATAGCCATGGCTTGCCGTATCTTTTCAAGAACCAGCGAACCTTGAAGGTAGACTGCCATGCCATGGCTTGGGTTGCAGACTGAAGGTAGACGGGTTTGCAACGGGCTTGCATTGCAGATTGGAGGTAGTCGGCCATGGCTGCAACAGGTTTGCATTGCAGAATGAAGGTAAACGGTTCTCCTTGTGTGAAATAGTGTTGTGGAGAGAAAGAGGGTATATAGAGGCAAAGGCAAACTTTCTATTTTAGTTGGAAGATTGGTTTGAGAGAAAGAAAAGCCACAGTGGGTTTGAAGCTGCCAATCCCAGCTCAGGAAGACACATTTTCTAAGCCACTGCCTAAGCCCGTAACATGAATTGTGCCTGCAAGTTGCCCCATGTTCCTCTTGAAGAAGTTACGCTGGAAGATCTCCAAAAAATTTCAACTTTAGGGTGCGGGAGTAGTGGCAAGGTCTATAATCATTTTCAATTATTTGTATGAATCTCAGAGCCATTACTAATTCTCTTGTTTGGGAATTTCAGCAGTACTTGATACATTATCGGATTTCAGAGCCATTACTAGTTCTTTTGTTTGGGCATTTTTCAGTAGTACTGGATACCTAACTGGATTTGGCTTTCCTTCCTGTTTGGATTTTTTTATCGCTTTGGGAAATAAATTGGGTTTTATTAACATTTTCCTAATTATTAACTGCATATCTCTGTACACAATGTGGGTTCGTTCGGAAGGGAATCAGTTTGAATACAAAGAGCAGTTTTCCCTTATTTATTAACTTGTACAGAATGCAGGTTCGTTTGGAAGGGCATCAGTCTGAATACAAAGAGCAGTTTTCCCTTATTTATTAACCATTCTGTTAGGTTGTGCCAAGCTTCTGAATTTAATATGGGTTCGTTGCCAGCTGAAGAACGCTTGGATTATCCAAAAGCAAGGAGAGATGAGTCTGTAGTAGACAACTATCACAGGGTGCTTGTACGTGATCCTTATAGATTGTAATTAACAACCGACACAGAAAATGATTTTTCATTTATCTTCTAGTAGAGAGAAATTGGATATAAGGACTATTTTTTGTAATATGTTTCTTTAACCTAGCTTCTGTATATCATGTGGTTATAAGTTTTTTGAACCATTAATTATTGATTATATAGAACTGTTTTCAAATTTTGGAATTGGCAAACAAGTGAAATTTTCAGCCATTACTTGGACTCATGACAACAAAGGTTTCTTTTACATTCGTTATTTAGTGCCCAAATCTGTACTAAAAGTCAATTATCAGTTTCTTGGAAAGGCGCACAATAAGGCTGAATTTGTGGCATCATGGAAGGCCTTAAGGTAATATTTAAGAATAGTATTTTTGAAGGAGAATTGAAGTTGATAATGGATATTCTTTTATAGTTGTAATTTTTGTGATTTGTCAATCACACAAATCAACATTTTCTAATTTTTCTCACATACCATTTTGTTCTAACCTCACAAACTATTGGTCAAAAGAGTAGGACATGAACAAAATGTATATTCTTTTATAGTTGTAATTTTTGTGATTTGTCAATCAGACAAATCAACATTTTCTAATTTGTCTCAAATACCATTTTTTTCCAACCTTACAAACTATTGGTCAAAAGAGAGAAACATGAATAAAATGTAAAAAAAACTGGACATCCAAACCAACATTGGTAGCTATTGACTGGAGGGATCTTTAAATCTGAACAAAACATCCCTACAGATAAGCATAACAGTACGCTGAGGTAGCTTTGAGGGAGCTAATTGGAACCTATATTATTCTTTTATAGTTGTAATTTTTGTGATTTGTCAATCAGACAAATCAACATTTTCTAATTTATCTCACATACCATTTTGTTCTAACCTCACAAACTATTTGTCAAAAGAGCAGAACATGAACAAAATGTATATTCTTTTATAGTTGTAATTTTTGTGATTTGTCAATCATACAAATCAACTTTTTCTAATTTTTCTCACATACCATTTTGCTCCAACCTTATAAACTATTGGTCAAAAGAGAAAAACATGAACAAAATGTAAATAAGCAAATAATGACAGTGTAGTCAGGACTTCACCATTGCTTCTATAAATAGGAGTCAAGCTATCTAAAGAATGATTATGAGATGTTTGACCAATTCTCTGATCACATCTAGACACATAATTCCTAATAGATACGTAGCAATAAGGAAATTTCTTATGTAATCAGTATTGTTCTATGAACATTTGGAGAATTAAACTATCCCAAGGGGCGGCCAAGCTTGGCCGAGTTTCACACAATCTTGGTGATAGCATCCCACAAGTGGACATATTATTCTTCCATCCAACATTGGGGTGGGCCCCAACCAAGGCTCAACCTAGTTAGAAAAAAAAACAGTATTGCTCTTATCCCTATTTAATGCAACATGTAACTAAGGAAATTGCTAAGAAAAATGTAAGTATAATATTCTATATAAACAAAATGTTTCCTGTCAACCTACATTTTTTTGTAATACACATTGTTGTTTTATAGATGTTTAAAACAACATCTCTTAGCCCTTTTACCTCATGACCTATTCCATCTTTCTAACAACTATCAAATGCTAGTATTCGATCTATGTGCAACAAAGGCTATCTAATGTGTGAGTTAAATAAGGAAACATGCAAACTACAATAGATTTGACAAGTGTTCATTGTTCCAAAATGTGGGCTAAAACCAAAAGTTGAAACTATTAAAGGATTTGACATCAGAAAATATTTCATCTGAGACTCTTCTTTGACAGGTTCCTTGAGGCAAGCCCACCTAAAAGAGTGCAATGGCACATAAAACAAGTCTCCAATGGACTGATATTTGTCAGCGATTCCTTCAATTTCTACTTCTTACACTGAAATTTACCTTGAGGGCCAGGGATGTCATAGCTTATGTTGGTAAGCATCCTAAAGGGAAACCAAAAAGTCAAAATTTGGTATTCCAGCCAAGATATGAAGTTGAACAACATTTGTAACTTCTAAATTGAAAAGATCTAGCAAGAACAACTTTTATGAGAGATCTGAACAACAACTTTAGCATACAACAAACAATCCTCTAAAACCATGTTAATATCCTTGGGCCAAGTTTCAGCTTTCTCTGCATTCTAACTGAGGTTAAGAAAGATATCACAAAAAGAGCATGAAGGAATAGTTGTGCATAGTCACATCCTAATTCTTACTTAATTCAAGTCCCCAGGGGGAAAGTCAGCTTAAGCAAGCAATTTATAAGGTTATATATAGAAGCAAATTAAAATAGGCCAACCTATTTTGTTAGCAATGCAAAGGTCAAAATCATTCCAGAATTAACCCCAATTTTAGTAGACAAATATTTCTACTCTTTGCTTAATCATTATTCCTCCCTCGGTCTTCTGCCTTCCTCAGTAAACACACTTTATAAGTACCCATGCACATTTCAAAACTATTGTTCAGTGGAAGCAAGTCCAAGTTTGATTGCTTCAGAAGACTACAAGAATCAGTGATAGATCCTCAACAGTATTTTTATCCCACTGGAATGGTTAGTCCACAATATAATCCATACTCTCAGTCTATTGAGAGAAGAATTTGGCAACATGTACTATTATTGAATAGCCTCAAGGGTGAAAACTATGGCCTGCGAGTGAAGCTGACATTTTGTAGAGACAATTCTCAAAATCTTTTGATAATATCATGTATTTACATGTCACATTACTACTGTTAAATTTTACAGTTCACATATTTCCATGTATTTATCCTTGGGTTTAACCAAGAGTATGCAGACTTCCTTTAGCAGATGAAATTGCCTAGTTGTGTTTTGGCATTAATTTTGGTAGTTGTTTATTCACAAATGTATCCATTCATAATTATATTTGTGAGGTTTAAGGTCAGAAAAGCATGGTGACATCAAGGGATGAATGCCATGAAGTTAGGATGGTGTTCCTAATGTGGAAACAGGGTCACAGACAATTTCTCATAGTCAATGTCATGGATGCCTATTTTGTGAGGCTTAAGGCAAATAGAATAAAAAATCATGATGACTTCAAGGGATGAATGCAACAAAGATAGGATAGCGTGCCTATTGTATAAACTAGCCTACAGAATGCTAATGTTTTCAACACTCTTGTTATGAATATCTTTTGGAAACGGGGATTTGCATCTCATAGTGGAATTACTTAAGTTAGGCCATGGCATGTTTGAATTTTTAGTTGTTGATAGGTTAGAGCATAGTAAACTATGTCAGTGAGACAACCAAAAGATGATCTCATTTAGATATTGGAAAGATCTGCCTCTAAGATGAGGGTGCTACATAAACTTAATTAGCAGTAGTTATATTTCAAGAGATGAGCTACAACATTAAGACAGACTAAATGTTAGATGAAATACTGCCCTTGTGTTGCATTAAAAAATATCATCAAAGAGTATAAAATTTCTATGCTAACTGCAACAGAGACATGAGAATTGTTGTATTACTGAGATTTGGTGGTGAGCTGCTACGAGCATTTTCGCATAATAAATTTTTTTCACATAAAAATATTACTTAGTAAATTCACCTACAATACTACAACCTTTGATTATATGTTTCTTTAACCCAGCTTTTGTATATCATGTGGTTATAAGTTTTTTGAACCATTAATTATTAATTATATAAAACTGTTTTCAAATTTTGCAATTGGCAAACAGGTGAAATTTTCAGCCATTACTTGGACTAGTGACAACAAAGGTTTCTTTTACAGTCGTTATTCATTGCCCAAGTCTATAATATTCTTTGGAATATAGTATTGGTTATGTACTTTATAGTAGTTTCTTATTTACTTTCTTCGATTAACTTATTTACTTCATCACAGCTACTTAGTTACTTATGCTTTTCCCTGATAGAGAAGGAGAAAGGCTAGATGGAGGGACTGAAACAAATATCAATATTGATCATCAAGTGTTTTACCATTTCTTGGGCACTAATCAATATGAAGATATTCTCTGCTAGAAAGATTCAGAACATCCCAAGTGGCTATTTCTCTCTCAAATAACTGAAGATGGAAAGGTCGGTAGAATATCTTGTGTTGTGTTTTAGATAAAATATAGCATCTTAGGTACTCTTTTAGATGGCTATTTCAATTTTATAGTTGTACAATATCATGTCTTTTTTTGTTTGCACTTGTGCATTCTTGTGCATATTTTTTATAATTTGTGTTCTTGCATGCTTCTGTGGACCGGTCACAACATATAGTAATATTACCCTCAAATTGAACTAGTTACTAAAAAGGCTTGTTCATAGATAATATCTGGTTTATGTTTCTTGGTAAGATTTTATTTGTCTTTAATGTTATTCAAATATTAAAAAAAAGTGTATCTTGTCAAAAAAAAAAAAAAAATTCTCCAAAATGAACCTATTCTTCTACCGTCAATGATCATATGTTTCTGAAATTTCACCTAATGCAAATTTCTTACAATCCCTCAATCTACATTGTCTTTTTGTTGTTGTTGGTTTATAGATTTTTAAAATATCATCTCTTAGCCCTTTTACCTCATGACCTATTCCATATTTCTAACAAATATCAAATGATAGTATTCTATCTATGTGCAACAAAGACTGTCTAATGTGTGAGTTAAAGAAAGAAACATGTAAAACTACAACAAATTTGAAAAGTGCCCATTGTTCCAAAATGTGGGCTAAAACCAAAAGTTGAAACTATTAAAGGAATTGACATAAGAAAATATTTCATCTGAGACTCTTCTTTGATAGGTTCCTTGAAGCAATCGCACCTAAAAGAGTGCAATGGCACATAAAACAAGTCTCCAATGGACTGATATTTGTCAGCGATTCCTTCGATTTCTACATCTTACACTGAAAAGAATTTTACCTTGAGGTCTAGGGATGTCATAGCTCACGTTGGTAAGCATCCTAAAGGGAAACCAAAAAGTCAAAAGTTGGTATTCCAGCAAAATATGAAGTTGAACAACAGTTGTAACTTCTAAATTGAAAAGATCTAGCAAGAACAATTTTTCTGAGAGATTTGAACAAAAGCATTAGCATACGACAAACAATCCTCTAAAACCATGTGAACATCCTTCGAAGTTTCAAATTTCTCGGCATTCTAAATAAGTTCAAGAAAGATGTCACAAAAAGAGCATGAAGGAACAGTTGTGCATAATCAGATCCTAATTCTTACTTAATTCGAGTCCCCAAGGGGAAGTCGGCTTAAGCAGGCAATTTATAAGGTTATATTTAGATGCAAATTAAAATAGGCCAACATGTTTTGTTAGCAAGGAAGAGGTCAAAATCATTCCAGAATGAACCCCAATTTTAGTAGACAAATATTTCTACTCTTTTCTAAATCATTATTCATCCCTCGATCTTCTGCCTTCCTCAGTAAACACACATTATAAGTACCCATGCACATTTCAAAACTATGATTTAGTGGAAGCAAGTCCAAGTTTGACTGCTTCAAAAGACTACAGAAATTAGTTATAGATCCTCAACAGTATTTTTATCCCACTGGAATGGTCTATCCACAATATATTCCATACTCTCAGTCTATTGAGAGAAGAATTTGGCAACATGTACTATTGTTGAATAGCCTCAAGGCTGAAAACTATGGCTTGCGAGTCAAGCTGACATTCTATAGAGACAGTTCTCAACATCTTTTGATAATATCATGTATTTACATGTCATTCATTACTGCTATTAAATTTTACAGTTCACATATTTCCATGTATTTATCCTTGGGTTTCACCAAGAGTACGCAAACTTCCTTCAGCCGATGAAATTGCCTAGTTGTGTTTTCGCATTAATTTTTGTAGTTGTTTATTCACAAATGTATGCATTCACAATTATATTTGTGAGGTTTAAGGTCAAAAAAGCATGATGACATCAAGCGATGAATGCCATGGTTTTAGGATGGTGTTCCTAATGTGGAAATAGAGTCACAGACAGTTTCTCACAGTCAATGTCATGGATGCCTATTTTGTGAGGCTTAAGGCAACTAGAATAAAACATCATGATGACATCAAGGGATGAATGCAACAAAGATAGGATAGCGTGCCTATTGTGTAAATTGGACTACAGAATGCTAATGTTCTCAACACTCTTATTATGAATGTCTATTTTGGAAACGGGGATTTGCATCTCATAGTGGAATTACTTAAGTTAGGCCATGACATGTTTGAATTTTTAGTTGTTCATAGGTTAGAGCATAGTAAACTATGTTAGTGAGACAACCAAAAGATGATCTCATTTAGATATTGAAAAGATCTACCTCTAAGATGAGGGTGCCACATAACCTTAATTAGCAATAGTTACATTTCAAGAGATGAGTTACAACATTAAGACAGACTAAATGTTAGCTAAAATACTGGCCTTGTGCTGCATTATAAAATATCATCAAAGAGTATAAAATTTTTGTGCTAACTGCAACACAGATATGACAATTATTGTATCACCGAGATTTGGTTGTGAGCTACTGCCGACATTTTCGCATAATAAAATTTTTGCACATAAAAATATTACTTAGCAAATTCACCTACAATACTACAACCTTTAATTATATGTTTCTTTAACCCAGCTTCTGTATATCACGTGGTTATAAGTTTTTTGAACCATTAATTATTGATTATATAAAACTGTTTTCAAATTTTGCAATTGGAAAACAGGTGAAATTTTCAGCCATTACTTGGACTCATGACAACAAAGGTTTCTTTTACAGTCATTATTTGGCACCCAAGTTTGTACTATTATTTGGAATATAGTATTGGTTATGTACTTTATAACAGTTTCTTATTTACTTTTTTCGATTGACTTATTTACTTTATTGCAGCTGCTTAGGTACTTATGTTTTTCCCTGACAGAGAAGGAGAAAGGGTAGATGCAGGGACATAAACAAATATCAATATTGATCATCAAGTGTTTTACCATTTCTTGGGCACTAATCAAGCTGAAGATATTCTCTACTGGAAAGATTCAGAACATCCCAAGTGGCTATTTCTCTCTCAAATAACTGACAATGGAAAGGTTGGTAGAATATCTTGTATTGTGTTTTAGATAAAATATGGCATCTTAGGTACTCTTTTAGATGGCTATTTCAATTTTATGGTTGTACAATATCGAGTCATTTTTTTCTTGCACTCATGCATTCTTGTGCATATTTTTTATAATTTGTATTCTTGCATGCTTTTGTGGGCCAATCACAACATATAATAATATTTCCCTCAGATCCAACTAGTTACTAAAGAGGCTTGTTCATAGATAACATCTCGGTCATGTTTCTTGGTAAGGTTTTATTTGGCTTTGATGTTTTTCAAATATTAAAAAAAATGTAGCCTGTCAAAAAAAAATTGATCTCCAAAGTGATCCTATTCTTCTTCCATCAATAATCATATGTTTCTGAAATTTTACCTAATGCAAATTTCTTACAATCCCTCAATCTACGTTGTCTTTTTGTTGTTGTTGGTCCATCCACTTTTTCGCCCTTCTGTATTTGATATCTTTCTTTAGGATTTTGACAGCCATCATATTTTGAGACAAACCGGGACTTTTATTAAAACCATGTTACAACAAGAAGTTCAAATTTAATTTCGTTGTATCAAGTTCAATTCATTTGCCTCTAACACCAATATGGTGCATGTTCACTCAGGAGGATACTCAAAGACTTTGTTTGTACAAATTAGTCCCCATGAAAATGACATGGGAGAAACTCTGTGCTCACTAAACTTTTCTGGTAGAGTTCAAGGATTAGAGCTTGGTCCTACTCAGAGGCAGCAAGATGTAAGATTTCATTGTAGCATGGTCCTTGCCTTTTCTTGATATTTCTTTTTCCTTTCAAAAATTGTCAAAGAAGCATTAATTAGTGTTATATGCTATTGCCTTACAACGTTTTCGTTGCAACATCTGGTGCAATTTCTAGTTAAAATATATAAGTTGATTGAATATATAGAATCTGCCATCAATATATAATTAAAATAAATTAAAATATTCTTAATATTAACATGGTAAGAATGGTCAAAATATTATAATATAAAATTATTAAATTTTATGCATAGGATATATAAAACTAAAGCCCCAAGAGTTAGCTCAATCGGTCAAATCAAGTGCCTCGCCAGTGGGAGGTCACAGGGTCGATTCCTGAAAGCTCTTGGGGTTAGGTCAGTAAATAGGCCAAGGGGTGTTGATGCCCTTCGGGTGGCGTCCACTCAGTGTTAAAAAAACCCTGGACGTAGCGGCTACCCACTGACCTGGGTATCCGTGAACCAGTAAGTGAAAAAAAAAGGATATATAAAACTTACAACCCACATAAAATATTAAAGCTTTAATATTAGTGAAGTTGTCAAACACCTTTAATCGCAATATAAAATCGTTAATGATAATGAAATTCCCAATCACTTTTTATCTCAATGGGATTTTTATCCTTGTAGACAAAAGCATTGGTGTTGACGTGGCAATGGATTGTTGTGTATCACTTTAATACAAAAGCATTGATGTGGATGGAAATGTCAATCCTCACGGATTTTAATATTATACATTATTTTTAGCAAAAGGTTTTCTCAAGAAATCATTTGTACATTTTTAGCATTTTTATTTAGATTTGCATCCAACAATAATTGTACTTCTCTTCCAACATTATCTTTAAGATAATTTTGTTAATTATGATAATAAAATGTCTTTGTACATAGTAGCTCAAGTGGCAATGGCCATGGAAATGAAGTCTCACTAAACCGGAAGTCTTAGATTCAAATCTTGGGCTACCCTTCCCTTGTAGCAGGGTATGTAATGGACATGAAAATCGGAAAGTCCTACCAAGCTTACAAAATATATATGATAATAAAGTGTAGTTCATTTCATAAAATTTGTTAAGGATGGAATAAGCCTAAGACTTAATAATAGGAATTATATTTTGTGTTTGATCTCCATGAAGTTTTAATTATAAAGTTAATATAGATTTAAGTTATTTTAAGTTTTAATTATAAAATTAATAATTAATTGTGTGATTAAATTTCTGGCTGATCTAAATCTATAATCAAATAAAATTTATTGTTTAGTCCTACCAAGCTTACAAAAAATATATGATAATAAAATGTAGTCCATAAAATTTGTTAAGGATGGAATAAGCCTAAGACTTAATAATAGGAATTATATTTTGTGTTTGATCTCTATGAAGTTTTAATTATAAAGTTAATATAGATTTAAGTTATTTGAAGTTTTAATTATAAAATTAATAATTAATTGTGTGATTAAGTTTCTGGGCCGATCTAAATCTATAATCAAATAAAATTTTATTGTTTAATTTTATCAGTTCTTTTTATTATTGTTTTAATTATTTTTTATAATTTCAATTAACAATAAATTTTTTAATAAAAAATATTATTTTCTAAACACAATTTTAAAAATAAATTTCAATTAAAATATATATATATATATTATATATTTTTTAAATTTATTTATTTAAAATATAAAAGATTTTGTTAATTTAACATGGAAAAAAAAAAATTATCTCAATAAAATCTTATTTATCCATGTGTCAATCTAAAAGTTTTCAAAAATTATAGTGTTCCTATATATGAACCTTTTTATATCCCTACAAAATTTTCTGAGTTAAATTTTGGAAAAAATTATATATATATATATAATATAATATATATATATATATAATATATATTTAATTATTTTTTGAGTATTTTATTCTTGAAATTATTATAAAAAACATAAATTTAATTAAATTATATTTTTATTTTAAATTATATATATATATATATATATAAAATGAAATTTTTAACTATGGAGAAAATTTGTAATGTATAAATAAGTTTATATCTTTAAAAAGAGTATAAGCATTCAATTTTTTTATTTGTGCTAAAAATAATTAAGAATATTTTGTGTACTTTAAATCTCTATTATTTACTCAATAATTATTACTTCAAAATTAGTTATGGCTTTTGTTCCTTCTAATTAAAAATGTCACGTGTGCGCTCCCCATTGCTTATAAGTCTCTTAGGGGGTCTCTGATGGGAGTGCATTTATGGAAGGGCAGGGTGACAACTCGCATGATTGAGAGGCGCGAGTGGATAGTTGGCGATTAGAAGGCTCACTTTCGAGGTTAAGAAAATGTCACCACTTGTCTTGTGGAGGTGTATGCATGGCCTCCCCATGGTATATACGATACACCCTGGTGGTTCTTGTCTTGACACTTTAAAGAGAGGCAAGTGGAGGTTAGTGAGGTCTCATCTGACAATCTTTTGGTTTATGGCTTTGCAGTAGTCAAGTTTGATAATGGTGGTATTTCAGAGCAGTGCACACATGTTTGGATTGTTAAATGCAAGCGTTAATATGTGTGCCCTAACACCAACTTTCCTCTCTTGTGTTCTTTCTCCTTTAGACATTGGTTTTCGTCTATTACACTCGCTAGTAGGGGGGTTTCTTTATAAACGTGGGGGTATTACTATAGGGTGGTGGATCCTCTAGTTTATGTTTGTGGATGCACACCAAGTGCTCCTTGCACCTGACTACAGTGGTGGTTCGTTGTTGCTCTGCAAACTCGAGACAAGTTTGTTAACCTACTCGTATCTGTCCTAGTTTCCTTTCACGACTCATCTCAATATGTATCAAGTTTTACTTGTGTCTGGGATGAAGAATTTTTACTGTAAGTGTCCATGTTTTTCATTTTATTTGTCCATAATACAACAATAGTTCCTTCCTTCGAATTCGTCATTGTATTTCCTTTCGCGTCCTCTCAAATCCCTGACTCTGTAAGCATTTCATTCAGTTTTTCATTCTCTTTTGCGAGGTGTGGTATCGTAGAATGTTTTCATTGTGGTTTTAATAACTTTTTAGTAACACAAGTCCATAGGCCAACTTGTAGTGCTATAATTGGTTGTGTCATGTCCATAAATTGTCAAATTGAGGTGGTTGGCCTAGGGTGGGCTGACTTCATTTTTCCACTACTTCCTTGAAGACATCTCCTTGCAACTCCCTTCTCATAGTTATGTCATTACCTACACCTTTCAATTGTTTCCCCTACCATATTGTTGCAATTGGGCTTGAGTGGTGTTTACATACCCCAGGTTTATTTATTTGACTGCTCACATTGTGTGTTGTACAGCCCCGTCAAGTCCACCTCCGACAACTATTCTTATGGCACCATGACTTCATCAACCTGGTCGTAAGGGAGATGTGACAGACACTTCTTCTTCATGACATCGACGTATTTTTGGTTGGCATTATGTGGCGTAAAATTTTGATATTGTCTCTCTCGAAGTTAAAAATGAGATTCTTCACCTGGAAGCCAAAAAATCTGGTGACTAGGCTTATTATTCAGTTTCAGAAATTACTAGCTCCACATTCAAATGGACTTTGAATCTAGGAAAATTCCAAAAAAAGAGACTTCACTTTCTTCATTCATTTGCTCTACACAGGTAATTGGAGATCTTTCTTCATATGGTCATATGTGATAAGTAATTCCACCATCATCAACTATTTGTAGGACATGAGGAGATCAAAAGGATTCTCCGAGACATAAGATGCAAATTGGATGACTTAGTTTCCAGGATGACCTGCGTCGAACGCTTTGTGGTCTCTGACTCATATTCTGGCTCTGATTTGCAGCCTCACACTCCAACTATCATTAATGCACCAACAAGATATAACAAAGATCTAGGATTACATTAAGGCTTACATGTTAGTTGAATTCATCTAACATAACATAAAGTTAGTCATTCGTCCAATGCACAACAAAATACTACATGTACTAATATTATAGTGGTGAATATTTTTTAGTATATACCCAAAATGTAACAAGATTTTACATACATGGATGTTAAATAGATGTAAGGGTGTTTTCCAGACATATGAATGAAATGAGCTCCAAATAAGGAGCTTATTCATTTAATGCGGGGAGAGAATGGGGGAAGGGCATACAAAATTTGTAGAAGAGGAATGAGCTCGAGTTCCATGTTAACTAGTGAGCTTTAGTTTCTCAATTTGACCCTAAGTGAGTTGATTTCATCATCCATCATTTGGAGTTGTTGTCTCTAACTGGTCAGTATATCCATTGTGGAGGACAATGGATTACTAGTTGAGAGTGTTGCTATTGAAGTTGAGGCATATTATCTTGGAGATCAGAGATCTTAGAGGAGGGTAAATATGGAATGTTCTTTCTGTCTTCCTAACCAAATGTCACATGAAACTTCATGTAACATCTCAAGGACTAAGAATACCTTACAAATTGATGTATCGAGACCCATTTTGACAAAAAGTTTGTGTGGAGGGTTGGGTCAAGAAAAAACAAAAATTGAACCAGAGAAGAACAACCTACCTCCCTTGAATTTGTAGAAAGAACCAAGAGAAAGCATCCACAAAGCATAATGGAAAGGGAAACATGAATTTAATGTTCATAAAAATTGACATAATGGAATCCCCACTTAAAGTGATTAGATTCACAGAGTACAAGTCCATATCCATAGAGTGAGGAAGGAATGAACATCAAAGATTCATCATTGTTTTAATATGCAGGAGCATCGAGCCATCTATTCAGATGAACCTAGATATTACCAAGTGATAAGGGATAATAATTTTTGAGTGCATCGTATTCAAGGAATTGGGATGTGAAGCTCCCTCCCATTGATTTGTATTGTTCCTTCCACAATATGAGTGGTTGAGTTCACTAATGCATCTGCCTTGTGGTTATTTTGTTTTAGAACATGGAGGGCTTAGAATTCTGAAATGGAGCTTATAGCTAAATGACTTTTGTTGTTTGTATGTCAAGTTGTTGGTGATCCTCCAGGCTTGACTTGTGGCTAGAGGAGCCATGACCTAGGGGCATCTAAGTCATCAAAGTCACCCGAGAATCACACATGGCCTAGGCCACACCAGCCCTTATGACTAGATTTTTTAGCATGTCTCCTCCCGCTAGCACATGGTACAACCACCCCTCGTGAGGTTTGATCCTATGTCGCCTTGTTGACGAGGCCCATCCTCATCCGGTTGTGCTAGTGAGACTTGACATAGCTAAATGGTTTAAAAAACATATTGAGTCTAGAATTTCAAGGAAGGGTGCCTAAGTGTAAGTGCTTGATAATGAGGGTTGAGTCTTTCACAATTTTTTTTTTTTAATTACATGCAATAATGTATAAAGCTTGATTGTTTGTAGCTTTTTCCATGCTACTAAAGAAGATTAATTATTTATATGGTTTAGGATGCAATCATACAATTTATAGTTACCACCCTATTTTCTATTCATAAAATTATGCACCAATTTCTATTCCTAGCATGTATAGCCATATTTGCATTTGGATAGATTGCAATTTGATCTTTGAATCCTTTGTGATGGTCGATAATCTGAAGATGTTTTTTCATGGTTAAATTTGACACTCAATCTTCTAATATATCATACTTGTATTTATACATCATAGACCCATCTTAAGTACGGATCTAACATGAGCCTAGAGGGCTCAAAATTCTTCATGTGCAAACTTACAATGTGTTATTTTTCATTGTTTAAATTGTATTTTTGAATGCTAACAAATGAAAGCGTATAAATTTAATGAGTTGCAGAGGCCAAAAATGGATTTACAACTTTCATAGGCAATCAAGAAAAGATCCTACATGGGTGGAAACAATCTCGTACACAGATGCTTGATATTAGAATAATTAGAAGCAGTGAAAGGAAATTGCTTCAAGTTTGCAGTCTTTGGATTGTTATCCATCACAAGTGATCATATCAGGAGGCTTAAGCTGTGTGAAGAAAGGAAAAGTTGGATTTCAGTTGAATGATAAATAATTTAATTTTTCATTAAAGAAGTGTTTGAATAATAATGGAGAATTTTAGAAATAAATATTATTAGAATTTGTTAGGTTTAATTATTTATTTAGATTCAAAAAAGTGTTTGAATAATAATGGAGAAATTTTAGAGATAAATATTATTAGAATTTATTATATTTAATTAGTTTTTTATTATTGTGAAGAAAATTTGTTCAAATTATTGATCTGCATATATTGTTATTAGAGTTGCTTACCTATTGCATTACCTTTTCTAATAATGGTCCATTCAACCTTTTTTTTTAATTATTGTCTTTCCATTTTGTATGTTGTGCATTTGGAATGACATTGTTAGATTTATTAATGGAGCAGAACCATCGATTTATTATATTTCATTTTTAAATCTGGATTTTTTATATCATATAATATATATATATTATAAATAATATAATAATAATATATATTCAATTTCAAAATAAACTTATTTATCAATATAAGTAAGTATTAAAAAAAATTGTTTTATGGACATTTTAATTGATTATCAACATGATATGAAATATAGTGTAAACTAAGAGATCCAAGGTTCAAATCCCCAAGAGTAACCAGGTCTATGGAGAAGAGGATTGTTGCAGGCCTTAGAGGGATAGTGGTAGTAGCCAAATCGTCCTGGAGAGGAGGACTGTTGTAGGCCCTAGAGGTATAGTGGTAGTTGTCGAAATCAACCTCGTAACCATATCTACTATTCTACTAAACTATCTTAAGTCCAAAAATATAATAGTAATTACCAAAATCTATCTTATATTACCAAAATCAACTTTGTCTCACCCTAATTAAAATAAATAAATTATATAATAAATATAAATAAAAATATTAAAAAATAACAAAATTAATCATTTGTCTTAAGTTAACAATACAAAACACAGTTTATATATATAGTTTATATTTTTGAGTTTTGTTTTAAAATGAAAAAACAGATGCATTACTAACAACATTTTGTTTTAAGGCCTTTCCCCTTTGCCAGAAGGGGAAAGGCAACAATGCAACATAGCAAAAACCAATAGAAGTGATCATGGAGCATCGTTGGCGCGAGCGAGCTCCCTGACAGCGCAACAAACTACAAGAATACAGTTACTTAAATGTTAGCAAAAGAAACCTCCGAGCCCATGCGTGCCTAGTCTAGGCATCAAACAGTTAAAAAGACAGAGGGGATAGATTAAGACCTCTTGAGCTTCAGAAGGCTCGAGAGCATCGTAAAAGGCCTATAAATATTTGAAAGTTTAGAGTAACAAGGGTTCAACTTTTGGGGACTGTGGATACTCTACTACTCTAGCTTCTCATCTTCATTCTAGCAATATAAGCTTCTTTTGATGTTACATGTTCAATTCCCCTTTTCTCTTCTGTTCTAAGCTTGCACTTGAATAGGTTATTCATGTTTTCTTCTGTGTCTAGTGCCAGATAACTGTCATCTTATCTCTGCATTGATTAATTAGATTTGCAAGCTTCATTTACTTCCTGTAGCTAGCCATTCATTTGTGTTTATGTATGCATCTGCTGGTACAACTAGTATTCTCCATCTATCCATTGAATCTATAAACTATTGAGCATTAGTGGTCTAAATCCTTGTAAAGCTGAGGGTGTTCATGCATGTCTTGAGTGAAAATAGAGTTGAAACAGTCATCTGACTTGATCCAAACCATCACCCATTCCAATAGTTCAGAGAACTATATTGAAGATTTATATGTTACCAGACATCTCCAAGCTACAACCTAGGAGAGCTTCCTGGAGTGAAAACAAAGACCATGGTATTTGTTTTTTAAACTATAACTAAGAATTTTGTATTAAGAAAAATCTGTATCTAGGGTATAACAAATATCTATGATTACATTAAAGATTACCTATTAGTTGAATTCAACTAACATAACAAAAAGCTAGTCATTTGTCGAATGCAACAACAAAATACTACATGTACTAATATTATAGTGGTGAATACTTTTTAGTATATACCCTAAATGTAATAAGATTTTACATACATGGATGTTAAATAGATGCAAGGGTGTTTTATAGACACATGAATGAAATGAGCTCCAAAGAATGAGCAACTTCATTTAATACAGGGAGAGAATGGGGGAAGAGCATATTGAATTTGTTGAAGAGGAATGAGCCCAAGTGCCATGTTAACTAGTGAGCTTTAGTTCCTTAATTTGAACCTGAGTGATTTGATTTAATCATCCATCATTTGGAGTTGTTGTTTCTAACCGGTCAGTGTATCCATTGTGGAGGACAATGGGCTACTGGTTGAGAGTGTTTTCATTGAAGTTGAGGCATATTATCTTGGAGATCGGAGATCTTAGAGGAGGTAAATATGAAATGTTATTTCTGCCTTCCTAACCACATGTCCCCATTTCTTGTTGAAACTTCATGTAACATCTCAAGGACTAAGAATACCCTACAAATTGATGTGTCAAGGCCCATTTTGAGAACAAATTTGTGTGGAGGGTTGGGTTGAGCAAAAACAAAAATTGAACCAGAGAAGAGAAACCTACCTCCCTTGAATTTGTAGAAAGAACCAAGAGAAAGCATTCAAAAAGAATAATTGAAAGGGAAACATGGATTTAACATTCAAAAAAATTGACATAATGGAATCCCCACTTAAAGTGATTAGATTCACAGAGTAGAAGTCCATATCCATAGAGTGAGCAAGGAATGAAAATCGAATAGTCATCATTGTTTTAATATGTAGGAGCATTGAGCCATCTATTTAGATGAACCTTGAAATTAACAAGTGACAAGGGCTAATGATTTTTGAGTCCATCATATTCAAGGAATTGGGATGTGAAGCTCCCTCCCACTGATTTATATTGTTCCTTCCATAATATGACTGGTCGAATTCACTAACACATCTGCCTTATGGTTATTTAGTCTTAAAACAAGGAGGGCTTTGAATTCTGAAATGGAACTTATAGCTAAATGATTTAAAATTCAGATTGAATTTAGAATTTCAAAGAAAGGTGCCTAAGTGTGAATGCTTGATAATGAGAGTTGAGCCTTTCACATTCTTTTTTTTTTAATTAATTGTAGCAATGTAGAAATCTTGATTGTTTGTAGCTTTTTCCATGTTGTTGAAGAAGATTAATTCTTTATATGGTTTAAGATGCAATCACAAGGCTTATGCACCCTATTTTCTATTCATGACCACCCTATTTTCTATTCATAACATTATGCACCAATTTTTATTCCTAACATTTATAACAATATTTGCATTTGTATATATTGCAATTTGATCTTTGAATCTTTTAAGATGGTCAACAATTTGAAAATGGTTTTTTCATGGTCAAATTTGACACCCAATCTTCTAATATAACATACTTGTATTTATATTTTAAAAAAAATCATTGAATGGTCATTTTTAACCTTAAATTGGTTAGAAATAAAGTATCCAAACATATATATGTAACTGTCACAAGAAAGATGCTTGCTCAAATTCAAAGACAATGAACTGTATTATTATTTTTATTTTCATATAGTGGCATTCATGCATTTTGGATACATGGACTATAATTGATCGCAATAAAACACATAATAAGATGACAAGTTTAAGGTGTATAAATGTAATGAGTTGCAGAGACCAAAAATGGATTTACAACGTTCATAGAAAATCAAGAAAAGATCCTGCTTGAGTGGACTTTGTTATTATTAATTAGTTTTTTATATCCTATTTTGTACGAATTTGTTCAAATTGTTGAACTACATTATATTCCTATATATACAAATGAGCTAGGAAACCTCTCAATGTGAGGGTTACTTGGCCTATGCATTTGATCCCTTTTCTAATAATTAGTCTATTTCACTTCATTTTTAATTATTTGTCTTTTCATTTTCTGTATAGCTATGTATTTGGAATAACACTTTTAGATTTAATGTAATCATCATTTAATATATTCTATTTTTCAATTTGAATTTTTTTTTTTAATTCTAATATATATCCATTTATCAATATAAATATCTCTACTCAATTCCAAAATATACTTATTTATCAATATAAAAAAGTATTAAAAAATAATGTCTCATGGACATCTTAATTGACTCTCACCATGATATGAAGTATAGTATAAACTGAGAGATCCAAGTTTCAAATCCCTTTGAGTAACTAGGTCTACGGAGAAGAGGATTGTTGCAAGACCTAAAGGTATAGTGGTAGCTACTGGAATCAACCTCATAACTAGGTCTATGAAGAAGACTATTGTAGGCCCTAGAGGTATAGTGGTAGCTTGCCAAAATCAACCTCATAACTAGGTTTACAGAGAGGAGGATTGTCATAAGCCCCAAAGGCATAGTAGTAGTTGCCAGAATCGTCCTCATAACTCGGTATATGGAGAGAACTGTCATAGGCCCCATAAATATAGTGGTAATTGTCAAAATCGACCTCCTAGCTAGATCTATGGAGAGAAGGATTGTCATAAGCCCTAGAAGTATAGTGGTAGTTGTCAAAATAAACCTCATAACTATGTCTACTCTATTATACATCTAGAAAAAATCTACTTTATACTATCATCAACTTTATGTCACCCAAATAGAATTAAAATAAATAAATATATGTATGTATGTTATAAGAATTGTCAAAATCTTATAACATAAAATTTAATAATTTTATGCATTTTTCTAGCATAGAGTAGTCAAACACCTTTAATCGCAATATAAAATCGTTAACGTTAATGAAATTCCAATCACTTTTAAGGTTAATGAAATTCCCAATCACTTTTTATTTTGACATGTATTGTGGTCCACGATCAATTGTATTTCTATCCGGGTAAACAAAAGCATTGATGTTGACGGGGCGGTGGATTTTAATACTAAGGCATTGATGTGGATGGAAATGTCGATACTCGGGGATTTTAATATTACATGTTAATTTGAGAGAAACTTTTTGCCAAGAAATCATTTGTACATATTTCCCATTTTTATTTAGCTTTGCATCCAACCATAATTATAGTTCTCTTCCAACATTATATTTAAGATAATTTTGCTATTAATGATAATAAAATATAGTTCATAAAATTTGTTAGGGAATGGAATAAGTCTAAGACTTAATAGTAGGAAGTATATTTTGTATATTTTGTTTTTGATCCCCATGGAGTTGTAATTATAAATTTAATATAGATTTAAGTTATTTGAAGCTTTAATTATAAAGTTACTAGTTAATTTTGATGATTAAAATTTTGGGCCTACTAAATTTAAATAATAAGAATATTGTTTAAGTTTATAAAAAATTGTATTATTTAAAATTATTTTATAATTCAATTAATAACATAATTTTATAATAAACTTATTTCTAAAATATATGTGTAATATTATTTATTTGAATAAAAAGCTTGTGTTAATTAAACAGGTTTGATGGAATACAATGAGGAAATAAGTATATATATATATGAATAAAATATAAATTTATTTAAATAAATAAAATTAAAATTATTTAATAGAAAAAACAAATGTAACTAATTAAAATAAGTAAAGAAACGAACAAACTTGTTTACCAGGAAAAATTATAAGTGTATAAATAAGTTTTGTTTGTAAAAGAAGTTCAAGTACTAAATTTTCTATGTATGCTAAAAATATTTAAGAATATTTTGTGTACATTAAATCTCTACCATTTACCTAATAATTATTATCTCGAAAGTACTTATGATTTTTGTTCTTTTTAATTAAAAATGGCGTGTGTGCCCCCCATTGCTCATGAGGATTTTAGGGGGGTCCCTAATGGGGGTGCATTTATGGAAGGGTAGGATGACAACTCACATGATTGAGATACACGAGCGGATAGTGGGCAATCAAGAGACTCACTGCCTAGGTCAAGAAAACGTCGCCACCTGTCTAGTAGAGGTGTACGTGTGGCCTCCCTACCATATACACGATGCACCTTGGTGGTTCTTTTCATATCACTTTAAAGAGAGGCAAG
>APFE031526393.1:4411-42878 GCA_000404065.3 Pinus taeda | reverse complement strand
TATATATATATATATATATATATATATATATACACGCTGCTTCATTGTGTAGCTTCGATGCGACATTGTGATGTGACTTGTCACAATCATATATCGTGCATACCCTGGGTTTTGTGCATATGGCATGGTCTTTGTCGACACCGATCCACCGATTTCAACGATCGCAAGGTCACTCGGCTTGGGGGTCCCATCTTAAGCCCCATGCTATCGGCTGATGCCGATCCGACGATTTCAGCGATCACAATATCGCTGAGCGTGGGGTCCGTCCTTTGCCTTATGCCATCGCTGATTGTGATCCGCCGATCTCGACGATTGGCATATCGCTCTACCTGGTCCTTATGCAACATCTCCTGTTTGCCTTCGAACCGATATGTTGGGGATCACACCATCGCATCGGCCCGGTCCTATCGCATGTCTGCCTCTGATAGCCTTCGATGTGTTTTTTCTTCATAAAGCCTTCTAAGCCATTTTAAAGAAGATTTTCCTCTTTTTCTAAGGAAGAAAGGGCATCTTCTTTGAGCGATAATTTCTACATCCTAAGTCCATTTTTTCCCATTCAAGTTGCAGTAGATTTAGGACGAGACGATCTCTGCAATGGGGCTATTTCTAGGAACTTGCTTGGACTTTCATTTTTCCTCTGTGAGGAACACCTTGACTTAGGAATCTATCCAAAATCCATTTTTGGATCACACTTTCCCACTAAAAGAAATTTTGGTCTCCAAAAGACTGATATATTAATCTGAACAATAAATGAGAGTGACTCACCCTCTTCTTTTAGCCTCCCTACATTTGCCTTACATAGTGCCTCTGAACCAAAGTTTCTGACCACTTCCCTTCTTGGATGGGCTGGTCTTCCTGGGAAGAGCTGCCTTCTTCTTTTCCTTCCTGTAGAACTCCTACTTAGATGGTCACAAAAGGTAGTTTTAACTTATCTGCCTTGATGATTGATCCAAGGTGGCTCAAACAAATGTGAAGTACACCTGCTCCACAAAACTTTCATTTGTACCTATTTGAGAAGCTGCCAACAACAACTATTAACAACAACAGGCATATAGACAACAACTAGATGGACTAAACTCCTGCTTCCACAAAAGAAACATATTTCACATCTTGTGAACACCTCCATATCTTACATCTCCATATAAATGATGGACTAGACAACAAGCCCACAAAACATGCCTTTAAAACACATGACCCTTCAAGTCAAGCATGTAGAAAAGGACCATTAGGACTCTTTTCAAACGATGAAAATTTCATCACTATCTCCTTTGGAGACCAAGTTAACTTTTCCCAAGTCAACATGGCATGCATGTTTAAAGCAATCAACCCTTCAAGTTAATTACACACACATGTTCAAATACAAGGAAAACATCAACATCCCTGTGTTCATGCATCTCTTTCTCATGCATGCATTTCTTACTTCAACTTTCACTTAAGCGCACTGTACTTTCGAAGCTGAAATGAAATATAATGTATATGCATCAATAGACATGCATTCCTAATCGGATAAGAGCTCTAACCGTTTCTTACCAATCCCTTTCAAAGGTACTACCTTTGTCTGCACATCAGCATCATTATGTGAATCACCCTGAGACACATCATTCATGGAATCTTCCTTTCCATTTTTGCCATCTTCTCTTTCCACTTTCTTCAACTTTTGTGGAAGCATTACTGGATTCAGAGTCCAAAATTTTGCAGCAAGATGTCCTTGCTTATGGCAGTAAGTGCACTGCATGTGCATCTCCTTGACAACATGATTTGCCTTATCCAATGGACCTTTGGCTTTTTGCTTCTTTTCCTTCAAAAGTTTCCTGTATGTGGCCATTCTCTTTCAACATTTGGAAACATTATGGTTATCCAACCCACAAAAGGAACATGCAATTATTTTCCCATACATATGTGGAAATTTATCATGCTTTGCACAATCAAAAGGAAAATGTTTAGAACCAAATTTATACCTTTCTCTTTCACCTTTATTTCCTTCATGAGGAGGTGAATCAAATGAAGAAGTGGCTCCCTTCAGAACACCATCAATCTCTTCAAGGCTGTTAGAGTCTCCCCAACTCTCTGGTTCACATGTGTGCTTCTGAGCACCTGTAATGCAACTCCCTCTTGGAGTTGTTTTAATGGCCTTCATGGTAGCTTTAGAACTTTCTCCATAAGTTGGTCCATAGCCAAGACCCAAATACTTAGGCCTTTCCTCAATCATTATTGGCTCAACAATACCTTGTGCATATCTACCCAAGCCTTTTCCTTCCTAGCCCATCTTGGACGTTAGCTTGGAACCTATGCCTCTAGTATGTTTTTCAAAAGAACCAATATAAGCATTCTTAGAGGAATTTGAAGACAATCTGGAATGGTTTGCCTCTTCTTCATGCTAATACTTGACTAAGGCTTCTTGGGAAACAAAGAGTTGTGTCTTCAACTCATGCATCCTTTCCAGGTTCATATTTGCAATATGAAGTTGCCTCTCCATTTCCTGCAATTTCTCAGAAAGCAATTGCTTCTCTTCCTTCATGGAATTCAACTACTCTCTAAGTCTGCTGCTCTTCCTTTCATCCTCGTACATTTCTCTCACCATATCCATCATGGTGGACAATTCTTACTTCAAGTCTTCATCAAAGATTATTGTGAACAAAGAAGAATTTGAGGACCCACTTGTAGAAGTTGTCATTATGCCAATGAACAAAAAAACTTCAACAAGATAAATACAGAGCTTATTCAACAACCTTTTGCAACAAACCTCTTGTGCTCCAAGGATTGCATTGAGGTCCTTTTGGATAAGAAGAGTGCCTTCAACTCTCTTTCCTTCTTTTCCTTCTTGTACTGAGCTATCAATAGCTTTCCATTCACTTCTGCAAACTCAGAGAATAGTCAGTCTGCAAAAAAAGCATACAATCAACCTCTTGCTGTTTAAACACCTTTCAGACAAGTAGTCTTTTCTTTGTCAATCAAGCATTCTGATATAACCTTCTTTGAAGGTGGGGTTAACCAAACTTAAGCTTTGATACCACCTGATCTAAAAATGGGGCACTTAGGCTTCTTGTCTCACTTACAAGAACCTCCCCCACTTTCAAAGATTTAAATATTCCCAAGTCTCATTGATTAACCAATGCGGAATTAAAAATGCTTGAAAATATAAGTGTTTGATGGTATTTGTTTTTAACTGATTATATGTTGTAATTTAATGTGCTCAAACTGATATATAAATACATATAACAATAAATAAAGTAGCAGAGACAATGCAACAATAAAACACACATAGAACAACAATATTAATTAGGAGTTCATCCAAAACTCTTGGGCTACGTCTCCATGAGCTCTAGTCAACTCGACTAGGCTCTCTGGGATTATGGTATAAGTCCTTTTTACAAGATCTTGGCTCAACTCCTGCTGTTTTACATAGAAACAGTTGGTTCATACACCAATTTATCCCCTGGCACTTGAAGCTCTCGGCTTTCTGGCTCTCGGCTCTGGTTCTGGCTCTTGGCTCTGGCTCTACCTTTTCAGCTCTGGCTCTGTCTCTGGCTCTTCAGCTTTGGCTTCTTTGGCTCTCTATCAGTTTACAACCCTCTGGCTTCCCACTTGAACTCCAAGTGACTCCCTTGGCTACGTGCGCTTCAACTTTTTCTTTCTATGCTACTTGTTTTGTTGCTACCTTTTTGCATTGCTCTCTTACACCTCAACTTCCTGCTTTGGCTTCACTTTCTGCTTATGCTTGGTTTCAACAACAACTCCAACAACAACCCCTTTTTGTCTTTGACATTCATGGCTTGTAAGTCAACTGGAGTTGTCTGTTCATTTTCCCTCTCGGGTTCCTTGGCTTCCGGCGTTGGTCTGCTCAAATCCCCTCTTTCAGTGTTAGCAGTCATTGCTAAATGCTTTCAAGGATGGTGGCCACCTGTTCTGTAGCGGAATGGATCATCGAGCCTTTTGAAATCCCCAGCAACAACGTTCTCTGTTTTTACAGAGAAATACACGAAAAACACAGGAAATTCGCCAAACTGTCGTTTACAGATTTGAAATATTATAAGTTTTTCCTTATAAATCCTATCAGGTCCACCTTTTAATCGTTTATCGCATCTCCACCATCGATCTGGAAGATCTAGATCCAACGGTTGTGGTTTATTTCGGGCGGCCCATGCATACGGGAGTTAAATTCTCAAAAAGAGTGGTTATCTCTCTCTAGGGCCTGGACATGTGGTAGCAAATGTATGGGCTCAGGCAGAGCCTGGCCAAAACCTCTTACCGCCAACAGCCCGCCTGAAATCCCGCTTGTTTTGTGATTTCCCTTTTTATTTAAAAATACATCAAAACATGAAAATCCCACTCATCTCGGACTTGAAATCATGTGTAATAGCATTAATAAACCCTTTCGGGTCTAGCAACATCACCCAAATCGCGTTTCCCTTGGTTTTTGTTTATTTAACGAAAACACATCTTTACATTAAAAAGCCATTTTTTAATGGATTTCAAAATATATGGACTGTCATTTATAACTCTATCAGGTCCGGCTATCGCATCACAACACACAACACACACAACACTCTCTCTCTCTCTCTTCTCTCTCCTCTTCTCTCTCTCTCTCGTAATATATACTACTCTCTCTATCTCTTCTCTATATATATATATATAATATATATATAATATTATATATATATATATATATCCTGCTTTGTTGTGTAGCTCCAATTCTATATTGCGACGCGATTTGTTGCAATCACATATCGTGCATCCCTAGGGTTCTGTGCATATGGCATGGCCTTTGCTGACGTCGATCCGCTGATTTTGGCGATTGCAACGTTGCTCGGTCTGGGGGTCCCGCCTTAAGCCCCATGCTATCGGCCGATACTGATCTACTGATTTCGGCGATCGCATTATCACTCTGCATGGGGGTCCATTCTTTGCCTTATCCCGTCACCGATTGCGATCCGCCGATGTCGGCGATCAGCATATCGCTCGGCCCGGTCCTTATGCAACATCGCCTATCTGCCTCCGACCCGATATGTCAGGGATTGCACCATCGCCTCGGCCCAGTCCTATCGCATGTTTGCCTCCGATAGCCTCTGATGTGTTTTTTCTTCATAAAGCCTTCTAGGCCATTTTAAAAAAAAAATTCCTCTTTTTCTAAGGAACAAAGGGCATCTTCTTTGAGAGATAAATTCTACATCCTAAGTCCATTTTTGCCTATTCAAGTTACAACAGATTCAGGACGAGACGATCTCTGCAATGGGGCTATTTCTAGGAACTTCCTTGGACTTTCATTTTTCCTCTATGAGGAACACCTTGACTTAGGAATCTATCCAAAATCCATTTTGGATCAACAAAGGCAATAAATGATAAAACAAAGAAGAAATCCTTCACACAGAGACAATAAATGTTAAATAGAGGAGGTAGATAAAGATATACAGTTAAAATACAAACAAATGAAATATACAGAAATATGATATATATCCAACTACCTGATACTGAGACATGTAAATGATTTACTGTTGAAATACACAGTAAAAACCTGAAATGTATAGTAAAACTAAAAAGCACAGTAAAGGTTATTGGTAGGTCAACAAGGTCAAAGAGTATCAAATGAAAGGTCATAAGTAAATATGACATCCAGCGTGAATACCAAACAACCAAGCAGCTTAAAGGGCAAAAGATCAAAGACCAAAGCCAACATAACCTAAATAACAGGGACAACAAGCAACAATTTAATCGCTGTCTCTATCTTCTTGCATGAAGATATTTCCTTTTCTTTAAATAAATCATTTTTTGTTAAAACAGTTTAGGATATTTTCTTAGTTCTACTATTGTATAAATAACTCTCCTTATGAGTTATTATGGGTTCACCATTGAACTAGGTTTCCCATTGAAGAAGAGTTGCACCCTTGAAGAAAGGTGGCACCCTTGAAGAAGCATTTGTAAACATTTGATGTACTTAGCTTTTTTGGGCCCTTAATACAAAGGAAAGGATTCTGAATTCAATTTTACACAGTTTGTGTTTCCTGTAAGTTTTTCCAGTATTACACATTATGTTTTTCTTCACATTCTTATGTCTTACAGAGATACCTAGGTAGGAATAATTGTGTCTCAATCTATTCCTATAAGCTTCTGAAGTGATAATCTATAAAGAGAATGGATTAATGAACTGTCTATTTAATTAATTCCCTCTGAATCAATAAATCATCAACATCTTGTTGTAAGCATAAGCATATTCTCTTAAGCCTTCTGAACATTGGTCAAAGGTTTTCATACTTATGATTGTTTAATTTTCTGTCTGAAAACTATAATAATCATATTATTTTTTGTTTATGCTCACCACTATTCAAGCTATTTCATTGTGTAAAATTTTATAGCAACCCTCTGTTTTGGAATTAATATTATTCAAAAGGTTAGGCATTACAATGTTATATCTATTTCATTCATCGGTCCTCCAAATTAAAACAAAAACCCCCAAAACAATTATCTTAGATGCTCTGGCTTGATAGCTGACCATTATCAACTCAGAGGTACAACATCAATCTGGCACTGCTACTCGGGATTTAAATTATATTTTCCTAGGACAACGATATTCATTCTATTTCTTTAAGGTGATTAAAGTTCTAGAAAGGTTAAAATCCTTCACATGGCGACTCCACTTGCCCAAAATGGCACCTTTTAAGCACACCAGATCTCATTCAAAATTAGACTTAGTTAATCCTTTGTCAGATCTTGAAAAACTTCTAAGAAAAGCCAATTCCAAAAGGAGACATCAACCATCTTCTTCTTCCTCTTCTGCCTTGCAGTCTGAGGATTTAGTAACATTTGATCCTTTTAGTAATATTCCATCTAATCCTCATCTGACACAAATACTTCCTAAGGTTTCTGAACTATTAGATAGGGGAGTTGACTTAGGTTCAACTTTCCTCATTCATTCTTCTGAAACACATCAAGAACCCCCTCTACCACCAGGATCACCTAAAACTGAGTCTGAATTGGGTGTTCAGTTACCTAAATACAAACCCACAGATTTCATATCCCCTACCACTTATTCATTTCCTTCCACTTCTCAACGACCTGAAGCTTCTACTTCTGAACAACCTAAAGAGACCATCTCTATATATTCAAATCCACTCTTTGAAACAAAAAATGGTATTCATTCACTGATCCCAAAGTTAGGTCTTAAGACTCCTTTAAAGTTATTCAGAAGACCTCCTCCTTCTTCAACTCCACATAGTCACACACCCCCTTAATCACCTTCTTCTACCTCTTCTTCATCCACTTAAACACCTCATACACCACCTTCTACTATGGAATTCCAACCTATTTTATAGGCTAGATAAGTAGCTTTAGTCCTACCTACTAACCTCGATGCACTCCCAGCTGGATACTTAAAACACCTTCCCAGGTATAATGGAGAAACTGGTCCCACAACTAGGACCATCTTCAAGCTTTTCTAGACTTTGTAGACAACATGAGTATCGAATAAGAAAATGTTTACATGAGATTGTTTGTATAGTCACTTGAAGGAAATGTAAGAATTTGGTTTAGGCAGTTACCTGTAAATTCCATTAGAAATTGGGAAGAGATTACAAACATATTTAAAAATCAATGGGGTGTAAAGAAAGATTCTCTTACTTTTTGACTGAGTTTGAAGAACTTAAAAGAAACTTTGGTGAACCTATATTAGATTTTATGAAAAGGTTCAATAAACTTTATCGGAAGATGCCTCCTGATTGTAAACCCCTTGTAGAAATAGCTAAGTCTACGTTTTCTAAAGCCTTTGACAATGATTTTGCTGTAATGCTTAGAGAGAGAACTTCAAGAACTCTTGAAGACATGCAAACAAATGCTATAGAGGTGGAAGCAAATAGGGCTACTTCAACTTCCTTGAAAGCTAAAGAGGAAAAGGCCCAAAGAAAACTCAAATCTATTCAAGAAGCCTCTATTTCCTCTAGTTCTTCTAAGACTAAAATTTAAGATTCTAAAATAGATGAAATAACTTCTCTTCTTAGAAATCTATCTAATAAAATTTCCAAGATTGAGACTCAACCTAGGACAATTCAAAAAACAGTTACTAGACCCCAAAATCAAAATCAAGGTCAGTATAGAAGGAATCCATAATTACAAATTCTTCAGAGACCTAGTAATGATTAGTAGGTTCCTACTTCTTTACTGGTAGATGACCAGCAACCTGATGAAAATACTATGACTATTATTGAAGATATCAATAACATGGATACTTCTACTAATCAAACAATTATTATTCCTCTCTCACAACAAAATCAGGTTCAAGAAGATCAAGAATCCTCACAGGTTTCTAAATATAATGCCTTCTCTGAATTTTTAATTGCAGAGTTGAACAAGAGATATGATCTTAGGCCTAGACCTGGCCCTGGAAGACCTCCTAAGGAGACTCCAATAATTGAACCTCATACCAAAGCTGCTGAAACTCAAACAACTATTTTTCGACCATTAAATTAGTCAAATGATACTGCTCAAAATGATAAAAATGCTTTGACTACATTTAATGTTGAAAAAGAGTTAGAAGAATTAAAATCCCAATTCCACTTTTAGAACTTTCCAAAAACCCTGGGTATAAAAATCAAGTCTCCAAATGGATATGAAACACCACGGTTGATGCTGAAAGTGATATCATTAGTTTGCAAGATGAAAAACCAGCAGTTGTCTTTGTTCCTAGCTCAGATATGATAGATGAAATAATGTCTCCTTTCTATGTAACTCTTAATACAAATGATTCCATTTTATATAATTTTATGCTTGATTCTGGAGCATCGCATAACCTCATGCCAAAAACTATCATGGACCATTTGAAACTTGACATAACTATATCCTATCATGACTTGTATACCTTTTATTCTAAAAGGGTGCCCTCCTTAGGATTGATTAAGGATTTAGTAGTCACCTTTGCCCAAATTCTAGTGAAAAGTGTAGTGCTTGATATAGTTTTCACAAATATCCCTCCCAAATTTGGAATGCTCCTTTCTAGGTCTTGTTGTGCCAAATTAGGGGGAACTCTTTAGATGGATATGTCTTATGCCACTATTATAGTTTTTGGGGGAGAAAAACTAAGGTTATATAGAGAGGTAAGATTTGTGCACACTTTTTGCAAAACATACCAGCCAAGGAACCATCCATTTATGCAATTGATTAGGATTTTGGTTGCTTTCAACTCTCTTCAAACCAAATACATGAAACTCAAGTTAAAATAGAATATGTAATTGAAAGTCATGTACCAAATAAAACTGATGTATGGAAACTATGTTTTGATGGTTCTTGTACAAAAGATGGGGCAGGAGTTGGGGTAGTTTTAATTTCTCCAGAAAAAGAAAATATCACCCAATCATGCAAACTCAACTTCGAAGTTACAAATAATGTGGCTGAATATGAAGCTTTCCTTTTAGGACTACAATTAGCCAGAAGCTTAAAATTTCAAAACTTAAGTGTTTTTACTGATTCAGAACTTATTGTAAAAAAAGTTAGAAATATATGCCATACTAAGCATCCTAGACTTAGGTCTTATCGAAATGAAGTTTTGGATTTAGTTGAAAACTTCTTTGATGATTTTAATTTGACTTATATTCTAAGAAATCAGAATATTCATGCAGATGCCTTAGTTTTTTTTGCTATTTCATTTAAAATTCCTGATCAGACTAGTGTACTCTATCAAATACAAGTCAAGTATAGACCATCCATCCCAGACAATTTAAAACACTGGCAGATATTTGAAGATGATGAACATTTGAAATATTTTCTAAAGGTTATAGATGATTTTTCAGTTCTACAAATTGATGAAGATAAAACATAAATAAATGAAAATGATACTTCAAATTTCAATTCAAAAATTACTGATCATGACATTATTGAATTGTCTAACAATTTTATTCCCAAAGGCCTCATTCCTTTAGAAAAATTGTTTGATCAAAATGATGTCCTCAGAAACCCTTAGTCCATTTCTTCACAAGATGACATAGAAGAAATTAATATTGGAACAAATGATGATATTAAAAACATCAAAATCTGTGCATCTCTAGATCCTGAGATCAAAGCTCAATATCTTAAGTTACTTCAAAATTATAAGAATGTTTTTGCATGGACCTACGCTGATCTAAAAACTTATGATAATTCATTAATACAACATAATATTCCTTTAAATCCAGAAGCAGTTCCTTATCAACAGAAACTTAGGAGAACCAATCCAGCTCTTCTACCAACTGTAGAAAATGAAATTAAGAAAATTCTAGATACCTAGATCATTCTCCCTCTTAGATATTCTAATTGGGTTGCAAACTTAGTTCCTGTTAGAAAGAAGAATGGAGGAATCAGACTTTGTGTGGACTTTAGAAATTTGAACAAAGCATCATTAAAGGATAACTATCCTTTGCCCAAAATGGATTAGTTACTTTAAATGGTTTTAGGAGCACAAAGACTTTCTATGCTTGATGGTTTTTCAGACTATAATCAGGTAAATGTTGATCCAGTAGACAGAGAGAAGACACCCTTACTACACCCTAGGGTACATTCATGTATGCCAGAATGCCATTTGGCTTATCCAATGTTGGAGCAAAATTTCAAAGAGCTATGGATGTAGCTTTTGTGGATTAGGTAAATAAATTTGTTGTCATTTATCTTGATGACATAACTATTTTTTCTAAATCTGATCAGAAACATCTAAAGCACTTGATGAAGGTTTTTGACAGGTGTAGAAAATTTGGAACTGATGGGCCATATAATTTCAAAAAAGGGAGTGGTGATTGATCCCAAGCATGTGTCTTCCATTGAAACATTGACTTTACCTAGAAATAAGAAGGAGATTCAAGCTTTTCTAGGCAATATTAATTTTTTAAGGAGATTCATCCCAAATTATACTGAGATTGTAAAAGATATAACTGACATGCTCCGAAAAGGTCATGAAGTTAAATGGATTGTCTCTTCCAGGCATGCCTTTGATCATATCAAGAAAGCTATCTCTGAAGCTCCCACCTTGGCCAACCCTGAATACACTAAACCATTCAGTATCTTTTCCTTTGCCTCAGAAACAACCATTGTTGTTGTTTTGTTACAAAAGAATGAAGATTCCCATGACCAACCCATAGCATTTTTTGGTAAGGTTATGAGAGATGTCGAGCTTAAGTATGACATAAATGAGAAGCAAGCCTATGCCCCTATTCAAGCCCTGAAATATTTCAAGATGTATGTCCTATATTCTCCTATTTCTGCTTATGTTCCTAGCAGTGTTGTGAAAACTGTTTTAACCCAACCAGACACTGATGGAAAGAGAGGTAGATGGTGTGGAGCATTTGGAAGGTATGCTTTTGACAAGCAATTTAGTGGCTTTTCAATAATATTTGTAACCTTTTCTGCCTTATAAATTCAAAAGAGATAAAGGATTTTAATAAAATGTGTAAGAATTGACAAAGGAAGCTCAATTACTAATAATTGTCGTTTTTCTATGTAGGAAGATGTGGAAGCAAGGAGTTGCCGTCCAAAAGCGAGAAGCAGAGGAGGAATAACTGCTGTCCCTCCAGAGGGGAACCGGATGCGAACAAGATCGAGCAAATCAGAGCTGAATAGCCCAGGAAAGGAAGAAGGGATACCAGGTCGGCGAACGCGAGAAAGAAAAGTGAAGGATTAACCGATTGGCGAATCCCTCAGGATCTTCGATCCTGAGGGATCGCTGTTTTACTTATCTTTGTTATCTAGATACCTCTGTCGTTACTTTTATATAAAGGAACAGTGTCATTGAGCAAAGGGGACTACTGTTTTTATAATTTTAAGTTTCAGAACAAAACTTTGATCATCGAGTCTCACTGAGACCTGGTTTTGTTATACATTTGTTGATGCATTAATATAAAAGACTGGTGTTTATTTCATCTCTGCGTTTGGAGTAATCTAAGGCAGTGTACCATTGGCAGCTAAGGGCCCAGCTCCGAAGGACACTTGCTTTTGTATCATTATATTGCGATTTGTGTGTGGTTTGTTTATCTTCATTGCTCAGTAGTCTGATACATCTTTTATATGATATGTTATGCTCTATTCTGACCAATATATGAATGATTTCTCCATGTAATGACTCTGCACTGTATAATTAGATCCATTCAGAGTTGAATTACGTCTTTAATCAGCTATTTCTATAACATAGTGTCGGTATGAATGTTACTGTCATTGGATCCATGTGAAATAATACTTGTTGGGACTTGAAAGTAATGTTACTCTGTTTAGAAACATAGTTATATCATCCATCATTCTCAGATTACTGTATTAGTATAGAACATGTATATATGGTTGATGCTTGCTGTTCCATAATTCATCAAGGAATGTTGTTTCATGAAGTATATCTCATCTAGTTTGCTTGAAGAGAAAATCAGAGTGTGAATCAGTTGATTTTAACTCGCAAGATTCATTTCTTTCGACTGCTGTTCCATTTACCGCTGTTCCATTTTATTGCTGTTCTATTTATTGCTGTTCCATTTCCATTTTGTTGTTCCATTTTACCTTCTATCGTGTTATTTACCTGCCTTCATTGTTTTGGTGTGAGAGAAGGTCTAAGGCTGTAGTGAGCCTCAGCAAGATGCTGCCTAGCTCCCAGACCTATATGTCCATGCTCTAATTTCCTTTTTATCAGTTTCTAGAGGGATGGGTTATTGCTTCTGTACCCTTCACTGATCAACTGTCTTGTGTGATTCTATATTTTGGATTAGTTCAGTTACAACTTAGCATCTGTTTTCTTTTGTATCTTCTGAACACTATACTACTAAGCATTACTCAGACAAATAGCCTCGGATTGAGTTACTCTTTACAATAACAAAATGTTCCCGGATTGATTTATTAATGTGAAATAATTAGAGGTGTGAGAGACCTTAGTTATAGCCCTACATTTTGGCGCCGTTGCCGGGGAAAGAGTATAGCCATTTTCCCTTTACAGAGTAGTGCGCAAATATGCTAGGGGGTAGTTGGATCTTAAAAACAAAAGGTAAGAACCTGCGTACGGAGCATGTAAAAGCCCTTCTCCACCGTCCGCTCTCTTAGCAGAATTGTTGGTTGAATAGGATTTAGTAGTTTTTAGAGTGCATGACTAAGCAGAAAAAGCTAGAAAAGAATATTAAACCTCCAACCAAACCTGAAAAAGCCAAAGGGCCGGTGACCCTTGGCCAAACAACCTTCATAGACGAAATCTATAAGAAAACTGAATCTCAGCTGTCGGTAGGCCCCAGAAAGATTAATTCTAAACAACCTACTAGCTCCCTTCAGGTCACAACATCACCATCTGGAGCCTTTGCTGAGGTGCATAGTCAGACTGATGAACAAGACTTTCAAGAAATTGAAAATTCTGTGTCAGAACGACTGCAGGAAGGGAATTTAAGCAACCTTTGCGAAGGAGAAGGGGAAACAGGGGAAATAGGAGAGCCAAGGTCTCCTTCTAGGATAATCCAACTGTTAAACAGCCCAGATAAGGGGAGCGCGGTCAAAATTAATATTGAAGGCACCCCATTCCCTCAGATAGAAATTCAAGATAAGGGAAGTGTCATTAAAACAGTCCCTGCCAAGGCCGTTCCTTCTCAACCTAGGAACACCCTCCTAGAAATTCCGGAAGGTTATTGGCACATATTTGATCCTATGGCGTAGAATCAGCCAAACACTCAAACTTCTACATTGCAATATCCTATAGTAGATTCTGCTGCAAATGCGCCCATGAAAGTGATCCCTCTTCAACACATCCCGACGTTTCATGGACTTACATCAGAGGACCCCGATGCATTTTTATTTGAATTCGATGTGCTATGTAGAGGATATGATTACACCACTTACCCCCAGAAATTAAAATTGTTCCCCTCCACTTTGAAAGGGGTGGCTCTGAGATGGTTTATGGGGTTAGGTGGTGGAGTCATCAATAATTGGGAGAAAATGAAAGAATCTTTCCTAAAGAAATATCAGGATTACTGTAGGTCGAGAGAACTAAAAGATGAAATTTTCCAAATGATGGCCAGACCAAATGAAACTTTAGAGGAATATGTAGAACGTTTCCAGTACAATTTACAGAGACCCCCCTATGCATCACTACCTCTGCCTGATAATGTGTTGAAAACTACATTGATTAGAGGCATGAAAGAACAGTGGATTGAAACATTGAATATCATGGGAAAAGGGGATATTTATCAAGAGAATTTTGCTGACATCATTGATTTATGCATCAGGAGTTCAAGAGGCAGCACAAGGATAAAACCAACAGAATATGATCGGTTTGTCAGAGATAGCAAAATATCAACAGAAGGAATAACACGTGTAGAACTTGGAAATTTATTAGAAAATTTTAAAACTGATATTCTGGGGACATTAACTACACAGCTTGATATTGTGCAGGCTAAACAAAAGCAGATGGAGGCGGAACAAAATCTGGTGATTTTCTGCCCCTGATGTAGAAGAAAACATAGCCACAAGGAATGTCCACTAGATGCAGTTCAAACATGTGCTATCTGTACGAAAGATCACCTTACTGAGAGCTGCCCCTCACTTCCTGGATTGAAAGCAGTATATAAGGAAGCAGAAGAAGAACCAGAGCCATCATACTTCGTTAACCAGCGTCGCCAACGGAAACCTAGGCAATCTGGTATGTTTTCGGACCCAGCTTCTTCTTTCCAGCCTCCACAGTATAATGCTCAGCAATATGGTATGTGGCAAAACCAATCTCCACCCCCATTTCTGAACTGGTCATCACAGCCGTTTCCTTCTCCAAATCCATGGATGAATCAGACAGGCCAATTCGGCTGGACAAATTTTCCCTACACCCCACCATATTGGCAGAATAACTCATATCCTCCACAATGGATTCCCCCTACTTCACAAGGTTCACCCTGGCAGACAAATTGGCTAAAATCGACATATCAGCCAACAGGAACTATTCCACTCCCTCAACCGACTCTGCCAGCTTTACAACAAAACCCCTAGTCTAATCTGAGACCACAACTCCCAGCCCAACCCAATCCCAATCCCAATAATAGACCGGTCCAATCCCTCCAAATCATGGAAACATCAGAAATCGGACCTGACCTAAGGGAGTGTAATGATCTTCAGTTAAGATCTGGTCGTATAGTAGAAACAGAGGGAGACAAAACAGTTCACATTGAAGATCAGTTACCAATAGAACAACCGTTACAACAAGAGGGTGTGAATAAGGAATAGACCCATCATCAAGCAAGTACATCCTCTCCTCCTTTCCCGGAACGATTAGTCATACCACGACCGGTACAATATCCAGAATTTGACATTCTGGGGGAGTTACAAAACCTGTACATAAAAATTCCATTCCTCCAAGCCATTCAAGACATTCCTATATATGCAAAAACTATAAAAGAACTGTGCATAAAAAAATCAAGGAGGAATACAACCACTAACCCAAGAGTCCAAGTAGTCGGTACTTTATCTGACTTGTTATCGGGAAAAGAGACACCCCTCAAATACGAAGATCCCGGAAATCCAATTGTAACTGTCCAAATCTATGGTCAGACCCTGACTAATGCTTTAGTTGATCTAGGAGCTGCAATCAATATTTTGACTACCTCTACCTGCCAAAAGCTTGGCATTACATCAGTAGAACCTACTTCTACTTTGCTAGAATTGGCAAATCGATCTGTAGTTCGATCAGAAGGTACTCTATACGATGTCATGGTTTCTGTAGATTCCTGGGAATATGCAACCGATTTCATGATAATTAATCCCAAAACCCGACTGGATGGACATCCGCTAATACTAGGAAGACCTTGGCTTGCTACTGCCGATGCCTACATTGGTTGTCGGCAGGGAAACATGACCATAACTAAAGGACCAGACGTTAAAAATATAGTTCTATATCCTCCAGCACAACCAAGCCTTCCAATGATCAAAACTAATCAGTATCCTGTGTCATACTTTACTAACAATATCAGATCCCCATTGACTGTACAGAAGGCTTTAGATTTTAAGGACCAAACAGAAGATGATGCCATCAATAACTTCATTAGTCAAACTAAATCTAGATCTCACACACAATGTTTCATGATAGAAGCAACGGTTGATAGTGAGCTAGAAGAAGACCCTTTGAAAGATGCACATGACCAAACAATACTAGTGACTGTCGTTGCCAACAGTAAAGTAGTGGAAATTGAAATTGGTAAGACTCTAAATATCAACGCCAACCTTACACCAGACCAAGAAACAAAGCTCGTTAATCTGTTATGAAAATATCAAGGAGCATTTGCGTGGGATTACCCTCACATGAAAGGGATTGATCCTCAATTATGCACCCACCACATCTATATAGAAAAAGATGCAAGACCTGTTCGTCAGCCGCAAAGAAGACTCAACCCCATCTAAAAGAGGTAGTAAAAGCCGAACTTCAGAAAACTCTTAGATGTTAATTTTATCTATCCTATTTCCGATAGTAAATGGGTCTCTCCCCTGGTGGTGGTACCCAAGAAAAATGGAAAATGGAGGATTTGCGTGGATTACATGGAGTTGAATAAAGCCACACAGAAGGATCACTTCCCTCTCCCATTCATAGACCAAGTATTGGACACTTTAGCAGGAAAGAAATTCTTTTCTTTCCTGGACGTCTTCAACGGTTACAACCAAATCCAAATTGCCCCTGAAGACCACGATAAAACTACCTTTACTTTCCCTTGGGGAACGTTTGCCTATCGAGTTCTACCCTTCGGCCTATGTAATGCCCTGCTACATTCCAAAGGGCTGTCCTTAGCATCTTTGCAGATTTGATAAATGATGGACTTGAGGTGTACATGGATGACTTTACACCATATGGAGATGATTTTGATCCAGCTTTAGATACCCTGGAAAAAGTCCTACAACGTTGTATCGCTACCAGGCTTTGTCTGAGCCACGAAAAATGTTACATGATGATGACAGAAGGGCTCATTCTAGGGCACTATGTTTCAGCAGAGCTGGCATCCAGGTAGACCCGGCCAAAATCCAAATTCTTTTTCTTATCCCTACCCCCACTACTCAAACAGAGGTACGCAGTTTTCTTGGATTTTCTGGGTATTACAGACGATTTATAGAACATTACTCACGTATTGCTGCACCTCTATATGATCTAACTGGCAATGTTGATTTCTTGTGGACAGAAAAATGCGACCGTGCTTTCAAGGAATTAAAGAAGCTTGTATCAACAGCTCTAGTCCTTTGAGGACCAAACTGGAATTTACCATTCCAAATCTCATCTGATGCCTCGGACATAGCAATTGGTGTAGTCCTGGGGCAAGAAGAGGACAAAAAAACCATATGCTATCTACTCAACAAAAAATTATCCTCTGCTAAACTGAATTATACTGTCACTGAAAAGGAATTCCTGGCTGTAATACATGCTGTTAACAAATTTAGACATTATATCACAGGTTATCCATTGTGTTATATACAGATCATTCTGTTATCAAATATTTGGAAAATAAACCTGTTACGAATGCTAGAATAACCAGATGGTTGATATTATTACAGGCGTTCGATATCAAAATCAAGGATCGACCTGGCAAGGAGAACCCTGTAGCCGATTTTCTCTCACGAATACTGAAATCAATTGAAACAGTAGTAGTGGAAGATCAATTTCCTGATGAGCACCTGTTTGTTGTTGCTGTTCGAACTCCCTGGTATGTTGATGTCGCCAATTACCTTGCAGTAGGTAAGTTACCAAAACACTTAACCCCTCAGGAACGTAAGCAGATTGTTCAGAAGAGCACTCGATTTTCGTGGATTGGAGGCCATTTGTTCCACACAGGAGCATATATGAAAATTAGGAGGTGTATTCGAGAAGACGAAATATTCGACATTTTAAAAGCTTGCCATGACGGACCATGCGGGGGACACTTTGCTGAAAAGAGAACAACACATAAAGTATTGCAAACGGGATACTATTGGCCTACAATTTTCAAAGATGTGAAAAAATTTGCACAAGCCTGTGACAACTGCCAGCGAGCAGGACGACCTGGCCAAGCCGACGAAATGCCTCTGAGACCACAATTGGTCATTGAGCCATTTGAACGATGGGCTCTTGACTTCGTCGGGCCCATTAATCCATCATCAAACCAGAGGACATACATTTTGGTAGCGACAGACTATGTTACTAAATGGGTCGAGGCCGAATCATTGCCTAAGGCTACAGAAGATTCTGTAATACAATTCTTGTTCCATTTGTTTGTACGTTATGGACTTCCCAGATAACTAATTACAGATGGTGGACCACAATTTTTTGGAAATAAATTAGCTGCAACACTTAACAATTATCATGTCCAACATAAGATTACTACCCCATACCATCCGTAGGCAAATGGGCAAGTAGAAAGTAGTGATAAGGTAGTAGAATCAATTTTAGCAAAAACTATTGCATCGCATAGGCGAGATTGGGCCGTCCGACTACTTGAGGCACTGTGGGCCTATAGAACCACATGGAGAAGTACTACAGGCTATTCGCCTTATCAATTAGTGTTTGGAAAACAACTTATCTTCCCCATAGAATTCGAAATCCAAATGCTACGAACTGCACAGGAAGTCGGCCTAGATCTGAGTGAGGCACAAATCAATCGATTACAACAGATTAATGAATTGGACGAAATCAGAGTCTCTGCATTACAAAATACAACATTGATTCAACAACAGCGAGCTAAATGGCATGATGCACTTATCAAGAACAAATTTTTTCACGAAGGAGACTGGGCTCTGTTATACGACTCTCGGTTTCAGGACTTCCCGGGGAAACTCCAGACTCGATGGTTAGGACCATACGAAATTCAGAAGGTACATGAGAACAAGACCCTTACTCTGACCACAATTGATGGTTCTGGATATGCATTCAAATTAAATGGCCACCGATTTCCTCTCTATCGAAAGCCACTTACTCGGGAATCCTTTTGTCAGCAGCTACGACAAGATACTGATATGGAAATTTTAGGAGAGGAAGCGAAATCTTCCTCACCTATAATTTAAGGAATTCAGTTTTTCATAACTTGTACATAACATCTTGTATATATGTTTTCCTGATTTTCTTTTTGCATTCTAAGTGGTTCTGCTGTTCCTTTTCAAAAGGAACAACACTGGTGTGTTTTTGCTGTTCCTTTTCAAAAGGAACAACACTTGTGTGATTTTACTGTTCATTTTCAAAAGGAACAACACTTGTGTGGTTTTGTTGTTCCTTTTCAAAAGGAACATCACTTGTGTGATTTTGCTATTCCTTTTCAAAAGGAACAACATTTGTGCGATTTTGCTGTTCCTTTTCAAAAGGAACAACACTTGTGTGATTTTGCTGTTCATTTTCAAAAGGAACAACACTTGTGTAATTTTGCTGTTCCTTTTCAAAAGGAACAACACTTGTGTGTTTTGTTGTTCCTTCTCAAAAGGAACAACACTTGAGTGTGTCTGCTGTTCCTTTTCAAAAGGAACAACATTTGAGTGTCTCTGCTGTTCCTTTCTCAGAAGGAACAACATTCACGATTTTCCGTCATTCCTTTCAAAGAAACGACATCCTATGAGTTTATCTGCATGAATTCTTCTCTGAGGAATGCCATCGGCATCTTTTTGCTCTTATTGAGGATATTTGCGCCCATGTTCTCCCCAGTCTTTTAGATACAACAATGGACTTATGCGATGAACATAAACCATGATATACCAAGGTCAGCAGATCATAGATCACCATCACTATAAAGCCTACTATTTATAAGAGGACAAGAGGAGGGACCTTAACTTTTCATCTTCGCTGTCATTGTCTCATTACCGACAGCCTGGTTGGTGATCTTTATCATGACGATTTCCCTAAAAATCTCTCTTGATTATTACTTTGGAGTAAGAACAAAGGATTTGAATCTGTCTGTTGGGATGATAAGACTTCTTCCACCATTCCCCGCTCTTAAGGAGTGCGGAACCACCCTTATGTGTAAATAAACAAAAAGAGAGGTGCTCTGCAAAAACAAAAAGAAGATATGAAAATTGTCAAATGCAGGATAGGGGGTCTCATTGAGAGCTAGCCTACCATGATCATAAGGATGGAAGCGAAGTGGCATTCCCATTACGGCCACCACACCAGGGATATGGTCCGAAGGTACATTAACAAACAAACCTTGGAACAGGGGGTCTCATCACGAGCCGGCCTATCCACGTTTCGCGCCTACCTTGTGAATGGCATTATGGCTATCTGGTTACCAAGCCAACATAATGGCCTGCATTTTGACAAAGCACTCTTCAGAATACACATAAAGGATCATGGTTTCAGAGGGTGAAATAAACAACTCTGCCAAGGTTATGAACACCTGTTGGCAGCAGAGCTCTGTTAATGGAATCGAAGTCGTAATGGTTACACCAACAGGTATGATATCAATATTTATTGTCTTTTATATCCTTTAGATAGATCATATGTCACACCCTGATGTATATATCGCATGAATATTCATTACCACCAATCATGGCAACGAAACTGACAATGACCACTAGATATTTTTTACGCTTGAAAGACGTCCCATCCTCCGGCCTCTCATTATATCACGCAGGCTCTTATGTAAAACACGATCTACCTTTTTGCCTTGATTTCAGCATTTTGTTGTTTTTCTAAAACATGGCATAATTTCATATGCTATTTCTTAATGACTTGACTTCCGACTGGCTGCTGCTCCTCTCTTTGATGGCTGGGGACAACGTATCAGATCGCGGGGGGGGAGGTAACCTCATTACTCCATGGAGTACGTGGCTGCACACCATTCGGGCGAGATAATGTATGAAGGTATGGCATGGTTTAACGATATGATAATTCCATTTTACGGAAATTTCCGTCCACGATCCTTTTTTTGTTGCATGCTCTGTGTTCTCTTCCAAAATTTGGCGATGATCATCCTCTCCGCGTCTCAAACACCGCAAGCAGTTGTTGTTCCATTAAGAATTCTGAGTAGAATCATGGGGGGAAAGACGGTCCGAGGTGAACCTCATGAGTTGACGTCTCCGCTGCTACCCGCAAAATCCTGGAAAATGCAGGGTGGCTGAATTATTTCATCTACCTGCCAGAATCAAATGAAGCAGTGGCGTTGGAACTCCTACAAAATTTGCAGGAAAATTACTCCATAGTAGGAGGAAAGCGGATAGCGGTCATGGAGGATATCATTGCAGAAGTCTCGGGACTACCAACTGCCGGACCCGTATGGACGCTGAAAAAGGAAAGATTACAAAAGGCTATGGAAATTTTCTAGGACGAAGGCCAGAGATTGACAGTCAAAGGGAAAGGATTTCTGTCGACAACGCTAGGGGAACCCTGGACCGAGCTAGCAAAAATAGTGCAGAGCTATATCACCTGCGAAGGAAGAAAAGACGTGGTAAGACCTCATCACCTGAAACTTTTAGCTGTTTTAAAAGGAAAATGTTCTGTAAATCTGCCATCACTTTTAAATTCATTATTACATGACGCGGCCCGAAGCCTAAAAAAGGCACAGCACATAGACGCAGTCATTATCCACCATCGACTGATTCAATTAATAGTGAGCAACAATCTCACCCACCAACAAAGCACTTGGGAGGAACTGATCGCAATAGTCGAGGGGGGATTGGCTGCACCACCCCCAAAACCTTTACACTCCTCCAGCACGCCGGAATGATCAGAGAAACGTAAAGAATCAGCAGCAGAAAGACATGCTGCTCCAAAACAGAAACAATCCTCCAGTACGCCAGAATGACCAGAGGAACCCAGAGAATTTGCTGGCACACCCGAATAGCCTTAGAGACCAAGGAAATCAACTCGGCTGGCTCAGATACGAGGAAGGCTGGAAAAGATTCAGGGAACCACTGCCCAGCCAATTGAAACTGCGGACGAACCTCCAGAACCAGAAGGAGGGCCCTCTGAAGAAAATGCTGAGCAGTTAGGGGCCGAGGCTGACCAGCCTGGAGGAGGTATTGGGGAAAGAGATGAGCACTCTGAGGCAGAGACAACTACTGAGCAGGTCAATCAAGAAGAAGAAGTAGTAAAGCCAGAAGGCAGCCCGTTGTAGGACCCTGTGGGCGAGGAGGAATTGGTAGCAGTCCTGGCCAATATGGGGGAATATGGCCAGCCCTCCAGCACAGCAGGCATCCCTGACGGAACCACGGAGGAAGATATACCCAAGAAAACACATGAAGATAAGGAAGGAGAAGAAAAACTGCCTGGTTATGATGATGAAATGGAAGACACCAATCAGGGACAATCTGTCCCCAAGATGCCGGAAGATATCCCAGATGAAGAAGGAGCAGACTTAAGGGCCAAACCCTCTGCTGAGGCAAAGGAAATTAAGAAATTAAGGAAGAAACAACAAAGGTTGCTGGGCACTATAGCCAGGCTCCGACATCAAATTCGAATTTTGAAAGCCAATTTGAGGATACAAAGGATTGCAAGGAAAAGGAGGAGGGCCACTGCAGTAAAAACCTGGAGGACAAGAAGGCAACAGACCTATACCTGTTTTGTTGGTCGAAACCCCATTAGGAGACCTACTACCGAGGAACAGTCTGCTGTTCCAAATGGCAACGAGAAACAGGTTGCTGTTCCAAGTGACATTGAAGAACAAACTGCTGTTCCAAATATCGTGGAGGGACAGACTGCTGTTCCATCTGACCGTGAAGAACAAATGGAAATTCCAATGGAACAGCAAGAGGCTCCGATGGCAGGAGGACCACAGCAACCCTTTATTCGCGTTAAGAAAGAAACACAAAGCAAAGAGGCCCAAACAGAAGCACCACCCTCAGGGGTAATTCGGGTCCTAAACTCTAAGCAGCATAATAGAAAGGTCCAGGTTAAACTCCCAGCCTCTACAACTTTATGGAAAAAGGATCCAAAAACAAGGACCTTGCAAAAAATGATGAAGGAAGCTCAGCAAGAAGCTGAGCAGCTGCGAGAACAAATAGTCCCCCGGGAGAAATACGAAGAGCTACAATAGCAACTTCGGGATATTAGTCAGTCTGAGAGCCAGGCCTTCGAAGGATGGCAAAAGGAACAAGAAAAGGTTGCTAAGGTAACTCATCAATTAGATAGTGTTGTTAAGAAGATGGACACTGTGTGTTCCTTGTATAATGACGTTTTGACTTGTAGGGCCCTTGCTAATAATTATGCTTTATTTTTGCTTGAACGATATTTACGATTGAAAATAAAAGCTATTAGGGTAGGTGCACCTATCCACATCAACACTGTTAATGATTTTATAGATTTTTGCAAGCATTACGGAATTAAGGTTCAAAGGTTATTGTGCGAATTTTACTTGCACAACCTCGTGCTAGACCAGGAAACTGATTTAAATCTTGGCCCTTTTGTTGGCGATATACAATTTCAAGCCTTTATCTTATTTGGGGTTAATCAGCTGAAATGGCTCAAAGCTTATAACACCTTTCAGAGACAGGAGAATAGCCTAGACTTATGGGTACGGGCTGAACCTAGAGACCCAGTGACGCTATGGAGAGAGCATAGGAGCCTTATGAGGATCCTGGGTGTCATCGAGATATTAGGACACATGCACGAAGACTTGATCCGACATAGTCTAGAATATTTCCTGACTATTAAAGACCTTGCCATCGATGCTGCAAAATTTCGATACCGGACCTCTAGCCCAAATATCTAGCTCAGGGAACCATTCAAATACGAGAATTTTGAGCTGGCTGCCAGCCGATTGAACCTTTATGGGGAACGGATTCTGCAAGCAGGGCCATCCTGGTTGGGGTATCGATTTCGCAGTCCAATTATTTGGCACCCTGCACCCAGATATCAGGCCTTGTATGAAATGCCTGCGGATCAAATAAATCAGTTCTTTGATAATCTAGTTGCTCATCACGGTTGTCGGCCTCCTCGCGAGATCCCCTCTCCAGCCTATTCTCTCACCACCTTGCATGTTAACTATAATGTTTTCATGAGGGCATGAAACAGGGTAAGCAGGGGGGTGTGTGGAGCACTTGGAAGGTACGCTTTTGACAAGAAATTTAGTGGCTTTTCAATAATATTTGTAACCTTTTTTGCCTTATAAATTCAAAAGAGATAAAGGATTTTAATAAAATGTGCAAGAATTGGAAAAGGAAGCTCAATTACTAATAATTGTCGTTTTTCTATGCAGGAAGACATGGAAGTAAGGAGTTGCCATCAAAAAGCGACAAGCAGAGGAAGAATAATTGTTGTCCCTCCATAGGGGAACCGGATGTGAACAAGATCGAGCAAATCAAAGCTGAATAGCCCAGGAAAGGAAGAAGGGATACCGGGTCAGCGAACGCGAGAAAGAAAAGTGAAGGATTAACCGTTTGGAAAATCCCTCAGGATCGGATCGCTGTTTTACTTATCTTTGTTATCTAGATACCTCCGTCGTTACTTTTATATAAAGGAACAATGTCATTGAGCAAAGGGACTACTGTTTTTATAATTTTAAGTTTTAGAACAAAACTTTGATCATCGAGTCTCATTGAGACCTGGTTTTGTTATACATTTGTTGATGCATTAATATAAAAGACTGGTGTTTATTTCATCTCTACGTTTGGAGTAATCTAAGGCGGTGTATCATTGGAAGCTAAGGGCCCAGATCCGAAGGACATTTGCTTTTGTATCATTATACTGTGATTTGTGTGTGGTTTGTTTATCTTCATTGCTCAGTAATCCGATACATCTTTTATATGATATGCTATGCTCTGTTCTGATCAATACATGAATGATTTCTCCATGTAATGACTCTGCACTGTATAATTGGATCCATTCAGAGTTGAATTGCGTCTTTAATCAGCTATTTCTGTAACAGAGTGTCGGTATGAATGTTACTATCATTGGATCCATGTGAAATAATACTTGTTGGGACTTGAAAGTAATGTTACTCTGTTTAGAAACATAGTTATTTCATCCATCATTCTCAGGTTACTGTATTAGTATAGAACATGTATATATGGTTGATGCTTGTTGTTCCATAATTCATCAAGGAATGTTGTTTCATAAAGTATATCTTATCTAGTTTGCTTGAAGAGAAAATCAGAGTGTGAATCAGTTGGTTTTAACTCGCGAGATTCATTCTTTCGACTGCTGTTCCATTTTACTGCTATTCTATTTATTGCTGTTCCATTTCCATTTTGCTGTTCCATTTTACCTTCTACTGTTTTATTTACCTGCCTTCATTGTTTTGGTGTGAGAGAAGGTCTAAGGCTGTAGTGAGCCTCAGCAAGATGCTTCCTAGCTCCCAGACCTATAAGTCCATGCTCTAATTTCCTTTTTATCAGTTTCTAGAGGGATGGGTTATTGCTTCCATACCCTTGACTGATCAACTGTCTTGTGTGATTCTATCTTTTGGATTAGTTCAGTTACAGCTTAGCATCTGTCTTCTTTTGTATCTTCTGAACACTATACTACTAAGCATTACTCGGACAAATAGCCTCGGATTGAGTTACTCTTTACAATAACAAAACGTTCCCGGATTGATTTATTAATGTGGAATAATTAGAGGTGTGAGAGACCCTAGTTATAGCCCTACAGGAACCACGTCCCAAACATTGTAATGAACTATGGAGTCATACTTCTCCACCATAGCATCAACCCAAATCAACTACTGCACTACTTCCTCAAAGGAAGATGGCTCGGTCTCAACACATTCCCCAGCAAGGGCCATGTATCCAGTGTACCTCTCAGGTGACCTCCTCTGTCTACGCTGAGAAGGTGGTGCTCCCACATTCTTTCTCGAATCCTCCAACAATCTATTAGCTTCTCTTGTGCTCTTCTGTCCATCTCTGGAAGACTTTGCTTGAGTGGATGTCTCCACTCCTAGAACCTCTGCATGCAGATGCTCCACATCAGTATGAGGCTCCTCCACCTTAGGAATCAATAGTTCCTCCACAACTTGTAGTTGGAGCTCCCTCTCAAGGGAAAATCATATGGCCTTCTACTCATCAAACTTGAGATCTCTGTGAACCACTGTCCTCTGGTTGGTAAGCAAGTACAATCGATAGTTGTGAGATGTATCAATGTACCCCACAAATATCCCTAACTCTACTGTTGGCTCAAGCTTCTTCTGTGCATCCTTTGTCACATGGAAATATACCGATGAGCCAAAGATCCTGAAGTGACCCACATATGGTCTCTTACAGGAGAAAGCTTCCTCTTGTGTCTTCATCTCAAGTATGCGATGTAGGCTTCTATTCTGAAAATAGACTGGTGTGTTGAATTCCTCAGTCGACAAGTGAAGTGGTAGGCCTTGGTCATGCAACATTGCCTGTGCTACCCCTACAATAGTTATGTTCTTCCTCTTAGCCACCCTATTCTATTGTGGGTTATGAGGTGCCGTCAACTCTCATTTAATTCCTTCTGTTGCACAGAAGTCCTTAAACTCTTGAGAGACATATTCTCCACCATTGTTGCTTCTAAAAGCCTTGATCTTCTTCCCTGACTCTTTATTGACCAAAGCTTTGAACTCACAAAACTTTGTGAAGGTTTGGTCCTTCTTCTACATGAAATAAATCCAGCATTTACGAGAATAGTCATCAATGAAAATCACATAATACCTTTTCTTCGTTGTTGATGCCGTCGAGAATGGTCCACACAAATTAGTATGAACTTGCTCTAAGATAGGCTCTGCTTGACTATATCGATCATGAAAGGAAGACTTGGTGTACTTTCCCAAGGTACAACCTTTGCATGTGTCAAATTGCTCAATTTTACCTTTGGGAAGTCCTGTAGATATTTGTTGCATTATCTTCAAAGCCCCATGATTCAAATGGCCCAACTGCCTATGACACAACTTGCCAATGTCTTGGCTTTGCACTAATTCTGGTTTCGTACTCAATGTTTCATAATCATATACCTCTAGTTTATAGAAATTCTTCACTTGAATCCCTATCCTCTTGCTTTGACCTGTGGCTATGTGTCTTAGGAATTCCTTTTCTTTACTGAAGAGAACATCGTAGCCTTTGTCCTCCAACATCATGACCGATACTAAGTTCTTCCTCAGTCTAGACTCATACATCACACCTGTCAAGGTGAGAGGAGCTCCATGCTCCCTCTGAAAAGAAACCGTGCCCACTCCTGAAACACTATACCTTCTGTCGTCACCCATCTCTATGCGCATCTTGAGGCCTTTCTCCTCCAAGGCGCTGAATAAATTTTTATCACTAGTCATGTGGAATGAGGCTCCACTGTCAAGATACCAGACACAACCCATCATCGATGACACCATGCATGGAATGAGGTTAAAGTCCATTTCAAGCTGAGAGGCTAATTCCTCACCTTTCGATCCTTCCGAGGAACCCGTTTTGGACTTCTTCGATGGGAATTAGTTGCTTAATGTCCCATCTTGTGACAATCAAATAATATTACTTTAGACATGTCACCCTTCTTCCCTCCATGAGAAGAATTCGATTTGAAATGGGAAGCCTTCCCCTTCCCTTTCCTTGCCTTACTTGCTAAGGCCAAATTTTCTTCATCATCATTCTTGGATGAAGAACCATCTCGTGTGCTCCTCCTGATCTCTTGCTGCATAAGGTCTGACCATAGTAATTCCCAATTTGATAGTTTCTCTCTTCCATTCACAGAGTCCTGGTAGCTATTCCAACTCTTTGGAAGGCCAAGGAGAGTGAGGTTCACCATATCATCATCGAAAGTAGTTATTACCACACTACCAAGCTCATCTGTATAGGTGGTGAGCTTATTCAGAAATGTGGAAATAGTATCGTCCTTCTCCATCTTTATTCTTCGAAGCTTATCCTTGAGCACCAATTTCCTTTGGTCGCTACTATTCCAATAGAGGTCCTTCAATGTCTTCCACATTGAAAATGGAGTATCCTTCCATGGAGAGTCGATACAATATGGTCTCGAACTCCCTTAAGGATGATCCATCTTGCCCTCGCCACACACTTTTTCCACTTAGCCAACTCTTGTGCATTAGTTGAAGCTAGCTTTGGGATTTCTTAATCAATGAATTCCTTCAAGCCATTGTCTTCTACTATAGCCTCCTTTCTATCTTTCCATGCTATGTAATTTGAGCTACCTTCCAAGGCATACACGAGTCTCAATCCATAGAACACTGTTGGCCAACCTTGAAGTATGATATGAATTTGATTTTCACATGCAACCTTGAAATTCAACCTTTGAATTATCTTCTTAGTATACTGTTCACAGATCCGATATCATGTAGAAAATTTCTACAATTCTAGCTCTGATACCATGTAGAAAATCTAGTGTAGGCTAACTGGATAATGCAATTTAAATCAAAGTAGAATACTATAACCTACTTCTACTGTCAATTTGTGGAAGCTTAAAGATAAAGCTGAACAATATAACCAGAAGAAGATGAATCAATGCACAATACACATGAAAATACTTTGGGGAAAGCCTCAGTTAAAAACCCCACTATCTATATTATCATTCATGGTGGAAATACATAGGAATTATACAAATCCTTATCTCTCACAGTTAGCTAGCTCTCAATACAATCCTCACATATGCTCATAGGCAATCTTTGCCTCTCTCATGCCTTCCTCTCTGCCCTCCAAGCTCCTATTTCCTTGCACTATTCCTTGTGGATGATTCTCCTGTTACCAAGTGGAACGCTCTGATCTCACACAGTGTCAGAACTGCACAATCATCAAGGAATGATTCCTTGACTGCATGCATGAGTTTTCTTTATAAGAAAAGACATGAAACTGATAGTACACTATCCTTGACTTTAATCTCAACTGGGTCTTTCTCAGAATAGACATGCATGTGTTTCTGATGAGGGAATCTTCAGTTAACTAAAGTAGCACTAGTTGAGTGGATGCATGCGTCAACTGACCGTTAACTCACTATTAGCTCCTCAAACAGTTTGGAACTAATTTAACTAGACTTAACTCAGTAAACTGAGTTAACTAATTACAACTCAAATATAACTCAATCTTATCTCCTTAATTTAAGGGATAACTCTTGCATGACTTCAGAAAGACTTCTCACTTGAATTTCTCCAACTAATGAATTCAAAATAAATTAATTAATTATTTCCAAGTAGTTGTTAAGACTAAATTCAATTTTAATTCACAATTTAATTCAAGGACAAATTAAATTGGAATATTCTTGTTTCCATATTTCAACATCAACATCCTTTCGCTTGTCACCAGAAATATGAACTGTAAAAAATACACACCCTTGCCTACTACTGTGATTTTCCTGCATAGTTTGAACCATTCTCACTAATACAGGCTTCTTCTTACCCTGTAGGATTCTCTTCTCTCCATTATCATCCAAGCACTCAATAGCCTTATCATAGAAATCTACCTTAGTACTATGAACGTACAACCAATCATGCCCAACAACATACTGTATGATCCCCACATAAGTAATTTAGATGTGTTGTTGTAGTCATACTATTCAACTCAAATGCATATGCTCTTACCCAATGATGAACTCTTTTCTTGTTACCTATATCCAACTACACCAGCCAAGACTCTACATTCACTTCTTTATTCAAACCACACTTATCAACTAGGTCAATATTGATATAATTATAGTTATATCTAGGGTAAATCAAAATAGAAACAACTTGATGACAAAGATTACCTTCCATCTCAATAATAAAAGCCTAATGATCAACTTTCCTATTATCCAATGCTGCATAAATATGAGGAATAATCTATCCAACATACCCAACTCTCTATGCCTCTTAAGCATTGTAAATTTGAGGTTTTTCACCTTTATGTTGTGGGAAATATCTCCTATGATGATCCTTGCCACAAGTCCAACACTCTAAAGGCTTCCTGCAATCACCCTTGGTTTTCTCCTCAGACTAAAATCCCTATCCGCTGTCAACTGCAATGAATTTCTTGTATGGTGTTGCATTCTCTTTATTACCTATATCCTAAGGTCTTCCTCACTTCTTATCTCACTTTCCATTAGTCTTGTCATTACCTTTCCAACCCTACTTAGGTTTCAACTTATGCTTATACTGCTCTTAAAAATGTTTCAACTTTCCAATAACTTCTTCCAGTGACTGATGCTTCTCATACTCAATCCGATCCTTGAATGTTATTGGCAGCCCACTGATGAAACTTTCAAATTTTGTCTTATCATCCTTGCGACATGGTACATAGCTCAACAACCCTAGAAACTTAGTCATATACTCTTCATTTGTCATAGATCCCATCTTCAACTCGTAGAACTCCTTAGCCTTACCATCGTAATATGTCTCTGACAATTACTTTTTCTGGAAAATTCTCTTGAATTCATGCCAGCTCAACTCCTCTGTCTTGATGTCTCTAACATGCTTCACATCTTCCCACCATATGTCCACTTTCCCTTTGAGACTAACAATGGATATCCTAGCTTTCATATTCTTTTTATTATCATGCAAATCAAAGAACTTCTTCATCCTAAGAAACCATGCCTTTGCATCTTCGATCTTCTTCAAATATCCGTCGAATGTAGGTAGCATGGATTTCTTGAACTAATCTGGAAATTATAACCTCTCATTCCTCCTCAAAGGATGATAATGATGATGACCATGATATTTGTCCAAACTAGACCTATAATAGAACACAAAGTCATTGCCTCTCCTATTAGGTGTATCTGAGAACCTACCATCTCTGATAATGTCATCCCTATCTAACCTATGCCCTCCAAGAGACCTGCTACCATATGCTCAATTAGTCCTGTCCTCATATTCATATCTAATTTGTGGTTATCTATGTCTTTGCAGATTTGATAAAATTTGAAGGATCACTACATTGACTTCTACTTGTTTCTCATGTGTCCTGGCAAATATTTCCCGTGAGTGAATAATTCTATCATTACCCACCTTACAACTTCTGATCTCTTCTTTCAAACTTCTCAAAGTATCTACTATGTTAGGAGAGTACACATCTCTCTGCTTCTCATCTAATTGATAAGGAGTGTTGAAAATAGCAACAATAAATGTTAAAAATAACATCTAGAAATTCCAATTTAATTTGTCCTTAAATTAATTTGTGAAGTAAATCGAAATTCTATTCTTAGAGAAACTTGTAATAGTTAATTAATTTAAGTTGACTTAATTGACTTAGGAGATTCGAGTTGGGAGTCTATCTAGATTCGTGTAGAGTGATTCCTAAATTTTAGGGGTCTAGGTTGAGTTCATTTTATTTTTAATTAGATAAATCAGTTTAACTGAGTTATAGTGAGTTAAACCAGTTCTAACTGTTGGAGGAACCGGTAGATATCTAGTAGTGGAATAGTGCACCAGTGTATCACCAGTACCACAGCAGTTAACTGAAGATTCACTCATAAATAACTCATGCATGTCAGTTCAGAGGAAGACCCAATTGATATTAGAGTTGAGGGACAACATACTATCAGTTGTATGATTTTTCAAGTTGTACAGATGGTGCATGCAATCAATTAGGGCCTATGTTTGGATTATGCAGTTATGGAGAAGGAATTTACACATTAAATAGAGGATAATTCTCTTAGGGATTGCACAAGAAAGAAGGGGCTTGGCAGACAACAGATTTGGTTGAGTGTTGGCTTGGGTTGGTTAGTGAAGTAGCAAGATAGATTATACTTGTGTAGGAATTGTTCAGGTTGAACAAGCATTGTATTTTCTTCTTAGATATTATGGTTAATGCAATATATATAGTCAAGGTTTTCAGAAGTTTCTTTCCCAAGAGAAATATTGTGTTATGTGCAATTGATATTCTTCATTTTTTGCTTATTGTTTTCATCTATCAATTTTGGTTTCCACTAAAGAGTAGAGTGGATTCTTGTCTTGTGTTTTAGAATATCATATAATTTGTTGAACCTACAAAGTAAAAATCCACATGGTATCAGAGCTGAAGATAGTATAGAAGAGGAGATTGCAATTTTGATGTGCAGGTGAAAATCGAATTTGCAAGTTCACAATTCAAAGTAGCAATATGTCTTTTTATGGGTTGCGACATGAGTATGCCTTGGAGGGTATCACAAATTATATAGCTTGGAAGGACAGGATACAAGCATTTTTGCAAGACAATGGCGTCAAGGAATTCATAGATCATGAAAATCCTAAGCGTCCAACATCAAATGCTAAAGATCTGGATGAATGGAGAAAGTTTGTGGAAAAAGTGAGAAGGATTATCCTGGAGGGAGTTCGAGACCACATTGTCTCGATTCTCCATGGAAAGGATACCCATACTCAATGTGGAAGGCATTGACGAACATTTTTCAAAATAGTAGTGACCATAGGAAATTGGCACTGAAGGACAAACTCAGAAAGATCAAGATGGATAAGGCTGACTCTATTTTGAAGTACTTGACCAAGTTCAACCATTGTCAAGATGAGCTTGGAAGTGTCAAGATTATTGTTTCTGAGGATGATTTGGTGAGCCTATCTCTTCTAGGACTTCCCAAGAGTTGGCACTGGTATCAGGACTCTATCAATGGGAGGGTCAAGCTACTAGATTGGGGACAACTGTGGTCATATTTGGTACAGGAAGAGAATTGGTAGAACACCAAAGATGGGACCTCTTCCAAATAAGAGGAAGAGGACTTTGAATTGGTGAGAAAAGAAAAGAAATCCAAGGGAAAGGAGTCCTAAGGTGAGGCAAACGATAAGACTAAGGACTTGTCAAAAGTCAAGTGTTTTCACTATCACGAGTATAGGAACTATGCCAAGAATTGCCCACAGAAGAAAGGAAGTAAGAAGGATATAGCAGTAGTGGTAGCAGGTGAAGCTATAGCTTCAAAATTCAAACTTGATTCCACTCTAATTTCATGCATGGCCATCACTGTAATGGGAAGCATGCAATATCTCGACAGTGGTGCCTCATTCCATACGACGAGGAATAGATATCTCTTCAGTGACTTTGAGGAGAAAAACCTCAAGTAGAACATAGACTTTGGAGATGATAGGAGGTATAGCATTATTGGGATTGGTACAGTCACCTTTCAGAGAGAGTCTCACTCCCCTCTCAGAATCACATATGTGGTGTATGTTCTAGGACTAAAGAAGAATCTTGTTTCTGTCACAGTATCGGAAGACCATGGCTGTGATGTGATCTTTGGCAAGGGAAAGGTTTTCCTTAGACACATCACCATGGGACAGGTGAAACATATCAATCTGTGAGTCAAGAACCTATATTCTCTCAAGGTTGAAGATTCATGCAAAGCCTTGAGGAGCAAGGAAAATGTTATAGACTTCGCAGTTGAGAGAGAGCATGAATTACCTCTCAACATGCAGCCCCAAAATCAGCCTTAGAAACAATCTCAGAAAGTTGTGGAGCAGCCACAATTAGAGAAGTAGAGAAGAGACTGAGTGGAGAGATCCACTTAGGTAGAGAATAAGTAACCTTAGAAGCATCCTCAAAAAGTTGTAGAGCAGCAACAATTGGAGAAGCAAAGAGGAGACCAAGTGGACGCGTCCACTCAAGCAGAGACTTCTAGTAGGGGGAAATTTCGAGCCAAGTGGGTAGAGGGAGTGTTATAGACATACTTGGGCGCTTCAACCCAAATATTATATGTCAATAAACTAAGGGCTCTTTAAACCCTAAAAGTGTTGTTTCATACCCTAAAGGATCATGGTCAACTGATTACATCATTCCCCAAAAGTTCCACCTGAAAAGCCATCCAGAACTGGCCAAAACAGGACCATACTGACTGCTCCACTATTGGGGTGCGATGCATACTGACTCTTACACTAGCCAAGTGTGATGCATACTGAAGAGGCCTTCTATAGGGTGTGAGGAGTGAGGATGGACAATTGTCCGAGATAGTTTGCTAAGTGGATGCTCATGGAATCTTATAGAAACTTCTCCTATGACACTTGCCTCTTTGAATTCACCCAGGGATGAGTAAGAGATCCAAGAAATCTCCAAGTGGAACCAAAAACAACAAGTGGAATGACACTAATCAAAACCCTAGAGATGACTCACACCCTTGCACACATCTATAAATGGATCCCTCTTCTAAGAGATCTAAAAGGCTAGAATTTTGTAATTTGCAAGGAAGTGTTGATAGTTTGTCTTTGAGAAAGAGCATTGTATTGTTGAGTGATATTGATTTTCATGAGGTGAAGAGGGCTTTGATGCTGGGAGGATGATGCTAGATCAGACAATTGGGTTGTAATTCTCCCTTCTATTTTAATAAAGTTATTTGAGTTTTTCCTCCATACAATCGTGTATTTGTGAATGTTGTTATTTGTGAATGCCATTGTATGTTCATTGTATTTTTTTATTCTGCAATGCTTATGATATAATAGATCAAGATGCTTTAATGGTGTTTTGTTACTTTGTCTCTACATGTATTCTTTAAGCGGGATAAGTAGGAGAGGAGTTACAAGCTCTGCCGAGGGGGAGAGAGATCAAGCAAGGAGTCAAGCGGAAGATCTAGGTTGGTTCCTTTGCCTCTCTCTTATCTATCATACATAGAGGAAATCCCAAACTGATTTGATTGTTTGTTTCTAGGATAGCTACCAATCCTAGAGGGCTAGCAGATCGAAAAGAGACTAGTTTTCTCGGAAACAGGGAGGACAAGCAACCATACCTATAGGTGATAGGTGGGGTGATGTGAAGTATTAGTCCCAAGAGTTCAAAAATTTGGGTAGGGCCCATTGAGAGGTTTTGTCTCATGGATCATTACCTTGCTATGGGAGCCCACAGTACATAGTAGCAGGATAGATTAGTGGTAGTTGATGTAGTCAAATATCAGAGTGATAGATGTAGAGGCTAGTAGTTAGATATTGGAGAGTGTAGAGCGGAGTTGACAATAGTGCAGATGGCATAAATTCAGAGTCATCAGAAGCGTAGAGTTTTCAGTCGATAGAGGCAAAGCTAGTAGTAGTTATAGACTTTGGTGATAGATGCATCATAACAATTTATTTTGGATGCTTTTTTTAGTTTCATAAGTTGTAGAAACAACAAAACTAGAGGAAAGTGTTGCATGCAGAACATTCCAAAGGTACCAGATCAGTATAGAGTTGAATTCTTTTCTTGTTGACAGGGAATGTTGAGAATAGCAACAAGAAATGTTAAAAATAACATCTAGAAATTCCAATTTAATGTGTTCTTGAATTAAATCGAAATTGTATTCTCATAACAATTTGTAATAATTAATTAAGTTAAATTGACTTAATTGACTTAGGAAATTTGAGTTGGAAGTCTATCTAGAGTCATCTAGAGTGATCCCTAAATTTTTCGAGGAACTAGTAGAGGTCTAGTAGTGGAGTAGTGCACCAATGAATCACCAATCCCACATCAAATTAAATTGAAGTTTCACTCATAAATAACTCATGCATGTCAGTTCAAAGGAAGATCCAATTGAGATTAGAGTTGAGGGACAATGTACTATCAATCGTATAGTGTTCTGAGTTATACAAATAGTGCATGCAATTAGTTGAGGGTCTATGTTTGGATTGTGTAGTTATGGAGAAGGAATTTCCACATTAAATAGAGGCTAATTCCCTTGGGGATTGTGCAAGGAAGAAGGGGCTCAACAAGCAAAAAGTTTGGCCAAGTGTTAGGTTGAGCTGGTTTGTGAAGAAGAGAGGTAGATTGTACTTGTGTAGGAATTGTTAATGTTGAAAAAGCATTGTATTTTCTTCTCATAGCTTCTCATTAATGCAATATAAATAGTCAAGGTTTTTAGAAGTTGCTTTACCTAGAGAAATATTGTGTTATGTACGATTGATATTATTCATTTTTTGCTTATTGTTTTCATCGATCAATTTTGGTTTTCACTAAAGAGTAGAGTAGATTATTGTATTTTTTTTAGCATATCACATAAGCTTTTGAATCTACATAGTAATAATATATAAAGAGAGTCACGTGAATGGTAATCCACCATTATGCTAATCATCTTTGATCTTTTTCTTTTTCTTGCAAACGTACCATGTCAGATAAACCAAATATAAACATGATCAAATATACCTCAATGAAGTTCAGTGGAGGCTATCTTGTATGAACAATCGATCCAGATTAGTAAGATACATATATATACATAATGAAACCAACATATCAATTGTCCCAACATTAACATCATCAACCTGTACCTGATGATACAATTGCAATAATGAATATCACAATGCATGCATAACAAACACATAAAAAACAAACATGCATGCATGACAAACACATTTCACCCATTGAGTCCAACTGTTGAACCTGGGTGCTTTGATACCAGCTTGTAACCACCCCTCCCAAGTTTTCATAGTTTCACTAGGCTGCTGGGGTAAACAAGATATGGAGAGTTACTATGACATGAAATGATATCCTAGCTCTAGTTAAGGAAGTGGGGCCTACAACTGACAATCGACTAACAACTCAGAAAATTCCTGAGGGTACATGACACTTAGGGGCCAAAGAACTACCCCAGGTGACCAAACCCTAATCTGCAGCTACATTTCTCACAATTTAACCTTAACAACATGCACAAAAAGGCCTCCATGTGACTATATACCTCCAACCACATGCACAACAATGGCTGAGTGTAGTTGTGAACCAAATTGTCTAGTTCAGAGGGTGCAGTCTTGAAATCATAGCCATAATTCCAAGTCAACCTCCAAAACATTATTCATAACTTCCTGAGACTTCTCAAAGTCATTAATGACATGAAAACAAGGATAAACCTTCAAACTCAAAAAACAATTGACCTAGAATGACCAGAATATACTATACATTTCATCGAACACATGGAAAACATGCAAGCTACATGTCATGAATGAATATATGATCATAAAAGTTTGAGATTCATCTAATAATCACTATGAAGGACCTATGCCCTCTCAACATAGCTATAAAAACACTCATTAGTATATATATTCATCAACCGATCAATAGCTAAACAATTCATGACAAAAGCCATTAATGGTACACGCCATATAACCAACATATAACCAAAAAATAACTGGCATATAAACCATGGAAGAAAAACCATAAGATTTCCATTATAATTAAGTATATACTTATAAATTACCATAAGAAAATGTCTCATATTAACATAATAAAATACCAACCAAGTCAGGGACTTCCACTTATCACCCGACCATAGATTGGGATGAACCAAATATATCTTTCAACCAATCACCCCCACACCATATTCCAAACATGAATGTTGGATCTCATGGAATAAACCAAGACAAAAGAAACTAGGTCTTCTAGAGGCCAAAACACCTCAACCCTCAACCAATGATTCCACCTTATGCCAAACATCACTAACACCAACCATACCAAATTCTACCCAAGTTGTCTAGGGATCCAAGAACTAGTAACTCAACCCACAACCTTCCAAGGCTCCAGAGGGTTTTTCCAACTTGGCTCTAGGGATTAGTAATTCAATGCACCAAGGGCTCCAGAGTGTTTGTCCCAACCTAGGATCCAATGCTAGTAACTCAACCTAAGTTGTTCCAAGGTCTCTGTTATCACTTAGAACTGTAAACATTTGTATATAACCCTTTGCCCAAAGTCCAATGCCTAAAATTGGTGTTAAATTGTTTTTAGTCTATGTTTATTACTTAGGGTTGAAGCTTTAAAGATGTTTGATGTAAAGCGTATTTTAATCCTATCGGTCATCCTCCACCATCATGCTTCCATATGACATGTCTTGTCTAATCCATGTCACCGATCCTTTCCGCAATTTCACAGCGCAGTCTCTTATTGGTCCGTTTCGCTGCATAATCATTGTTCAGCCATTTTGCAGCATCACCATCAAGCCATTTCGCAGTGCATTATGACAATTCAAAACTAAACGCGCTGCGAAATCGCAGATTCGTGCGTTTTGCAGCAAATATTTCTAAAAGGGTCAAGTCCGTTAATGAGTCACCATTCCCGTCCTCTCATGTCAGTTTTTCGTACCTCCCAAACGCTCATTAACCATCACTCCACTAATAAATTTGCAGACATGCGCATCACTATCAATCCAAATGAGTTTTACTATGATCTTTGTGATGATTTTGAATGTACATAAGTGACCAGCCCGTGTGATGATTATATGTGAGTTTGCAAGTGAAGCTGTTTTCAAGAGAGCCTGTTTCAAGCGAGGCTAAGCCAAAAGAAAGAAAGGATCGAATTACTATTCCAGTTGAAGTTGTTGTTCACTGTCAGTGCAAAGGTTGCAAAGGCGAGATGGAGAAGAGAGGACACCGGTCTGGAAAATGCCAGAGAATAGAGCCTGAAGGTTTAGACTTAGCATTAAGAGATGAGGGTGTGAAGAAAGCCTTGCAGGATGCCGGTTGTTGGAATTTCTGCAAGAAACTGCAGGGTGGCCATGCTCAGGTAACAAAGGATTTTGCTTTAAACTTCACCGGTTTGAATTCTAAAATAGCTATGTTAGAAGTTAAAGTGTCTCCGGAGGAAATAACTGTAGTAACTGAGATCCCGAGAGGGGGACAAGAATGGTTTAAGAACTTCAAGTTCGATATGAGTCCATGCAAAGAATTCCTGAAAGAGGCATATGTGAATGAGGACCTGACAAAAGCAGTGCCTAGAAACTATGTTAAGGAGCATTATGCCTTGCTTCTCACCTGTATTCAGAAGTACCTAACTTGTGAGGGAAGATATAATAAAGTCTATT
>APFE031526392.1:1610-60955 GCA_000404065.3 Pinus taeda | reverse complement strand
CTGTACTGCTTGGTGGCTATACTGATGGGAAATACACTGAAACGATCAAGAGATCTAAATTTTGGTGTGATTGGGATCAAGAGACACTAAGCTACTGGAAAGTGGTGCAGCAACAACAAAAAACCAGAGGGAAGATAGATGTAAAAAGATAGGGAGATGGGTGAAACACCTAGGGAAACTGATGGGACCCGAAGGCAAATGACCAACCAAGTTTAAATGTGAAACTATGGATGGTAGCAACCTATCTTAACAAGCCTGAAACAAAAGATTACAGATCTGGAAAATGTCGCTGAAAGCATTGCAGAAACTCAGACTACTCACTCAGCTAAACTCCTCCTAAAAAGGTGGAAGCTTACTAGAAGCCCTAGGGGAGGCTAAATTTGAATTTGACGAGTAAATCATAGTGGATCAAGGCCTAAGCAGGATGAGACAGAGGTCAGAAAACCCAACATACATCTCTCTGGAAAACCTAGAAACTGATATAAAAAAAACCCTAAAACCTAAAAATCGCAGGTACTGGCCCGGTTCTCTGTAGGGATCACACTTTTTAGACTGTTTAGTGCGTTTTGACCTCTAGATCACACTTTTTGGGCCAAAAAGTGCAATTTCTTCTTTGTGGATCTTGGTTGGTAAATTTTGGAAAAAAGTGTTGTCTTTGTCGCGACTAGTTCCGGTGACCTGCAGAAACGACTAGAAAGCTTGCAGAAGTCAGAAATTTATCAGATCTAGGGTTAAAAAACTAGGAAACATTAAGAGAATTGAAAAATGAAGAAACCCTAAGCTGAAAACCGAAGGTCACCTAGGTTTTTGGATTTGAAGTATAAAACCTAGTGGAGTCGCCAATTTTGTGATTAGCAACAATAAGAAAATCCCCAGTGGAGTCGCCAATTTTGTTGTAGTGTTTTCTTCTCAAAGATGTACGAAAATAACCCACTTAAGATTGTGGATGACAAACAATATCAACAATATAAACAACTGCTAAACATTGTAGATCTACAACAACTGATAGAAACAAAACATGCCAAAGTCCCGATCTATGCCACAATCATAGTTAAACAACAAGAAGAAAGAGTAATAACTCCAATCATCCAATGGAAACCATATATGTAAAGTATAATTTTATTATAATGCTTGTGAAAGGAACAAATCAACGTTACCAGTCCCCCTCTATGGGATGGGTTCTTGGCTATCGTCAAACGTCTTTAGCTTGTGTAGAGTCTCTCTCCTCTATAATGTGAAAACCCAACAAAAATATGGTGTGTGACAATGAAAATAATCAGAGTTACAACAGTGAGTGCAACAATGAAATAATCAAGAAGTGAATAAGAATGGAAAACCCTTCTATTTATAAAAATATTGAGTTATCCTCGAAATAAATGAAGTAATAACAAAATTATTATTGATGCCCATTCTTGGAATAAACCACTTGGAAAACTTTATTATATTTGTTTAGGAGGGAAAAAGTATTTAAACTTTTATTTAGAAATAATCAATAAATAAATGATTTATTTATCATCTCAAGGAATTAATTAAGGAATAATAAACAAATAAGGATTTATTTAACTATTCCTAAGGGATTTAGTCAAATTTAACAAAGAATAATAATTAATTAGTGATTAATTAATTATTCTTAGAAAAAAATAAGATAAATAATGATTTATCTGTTTATTTTTCATGATTAAATCAAATTTGACAATGAATAATAATAAAACAATGGTTTAATTAATTATTCCTAGAAGAAAATCAAATAAATAATGATTTATTTAATTATTCTTCATGGGTTTAACTACAAATTACTTAGCAAAAGAGGTTTATTAGGTAATTTCTCATAGCGAAAGCAATTTTACTATGGTAAATTGGCTTTACATGGTGTACTTCGATCCATCTAGTAAATTAGGCTAGATGATCAATTTTTTGGTGAGAACAACATCTTTGTAAATTACATGCTCAATTACATGACCAACCATGAACCAAGCATCCCCATACTTGCCAAGAGTTTATAAGACACAATCTTTGGTCAAGTTTACATCAGAATAGAAACAAATACCCCAACTATCAATAAAAGGCCAAAACATCAATGTTTTTTCAATAAGAGATGGAAAACACATCATCACTTTTACAATTTAAATTGCAACACATAATTTACAAAATGTGACCATGACAAACTACTAGATCTAGTAAAACCATCTCTCACTCATAAAAGTGAATTGGTCATCATCTCCCTATGGTAGATTCACTTGTTGAACAACCTTTCCAACTGGTTCCTGCACGAGCGCTTTTTCCTTGAGACGTTTCTCTAGATGGAGCCTCTAACATGTGGCTCTTTGATGTCCACCTTTATTGTAATGACTAAAAAAAGTCTTCTTCCTCCAGACCTGCTTAACCTTCTTTTTTTCCTGATGTGGAGAAGGCCTTTCATGCCTCATCCTTTTTCTTGCTACCATTCTCTTCCAGTACTCAACATCCACATGGTTATGCAAACCACAAAAACTACATGGTTTTCTTCGCCATGATTTCTGCTCATCATTAACAATTTGCTTGTAATCAAAATGAACTTTAGAATAATGAGACGTTTTATACCTCTTCTGGTTGTCTCTAGTGCAATCCTGGCGATGAAAACTTTCCTTAGCTCTTCCTCTGCAATGTGTAATGTCATTGGAGGATTGTCATATGTTCCAATCATCCTCTTTCTCTAATGGCTTCGACAATGATTTAGAAGCTTATGATACCTTTGAGCACTCTACTTTAGTGTATCCCAAGCCTGCAAATTGAGGTCTCTGTAGAACCTCCAATGGTTGAGTCATTCCTTGGCCATTAACACCGAGTCCTCCTTGTTTATTTCCCATATTGGTAAGGAGTCTCATTCCAATTCTTGAAATGGGTACCTCCATGTTTCCGACAGAAATAGTATCAAGTGAAAATGAAACTGAAGAATGATCAACACTGTTTACCTCAGCTGTCGATTCTGAAACATGTGATGTTGGCTTCGCTAAGCCTTCATTGCGCTTCAATTTTTCCAAGGCCTCTTCTGTGGCTTGTAACCAATCTCTGCTTCTCCTCTTTTTCTTCTCGTAGGAGCCTCCTCAATTCAACATTCTCCGCTTGAAGACTCTGATTGATCTTCTCATCTAAATGGTGAGAGGATGATGAAAAAGAAGAATAGTTATTGAATGATGGATATGAAGCATCGTCCTCTGCTATTTCTTTCTCCCATTCCTCTCTTTCCATCTTCTCCTCATAATCTGCATAGATTACATCCACCATGTGTACCATCTCGAGGAGGTCCTCGTAGAGAGCTCTGTTGTTCTCCATTTCCCTTCTTGTTGCACATTCAATCATTCACACTCACAATTCACATTAGCGAGAAGACCACTTTGGTACCAAACTTGATTCAAATCTCTTCTGCTACCGAAATTAACCAAGATTTTTTACTTCTGTGATGTTAGCATAATTTCATATGAAAGAGTATAAAACAACCACATGTGCATACTTCAAAGAAGATCAAACATAATGACGATCATAAAATCAAATGACACAAACACATTGATAACAAAGTTGACCTACTGTGGGTTACGTCTTCGAGCCCTGGTGTCAAGAATGGGGAGATCACATTATTAAATGCTGCAAGATGATGATGAGTACATAGTACATTCTTTGTCATTACAAAGATAAATTCCCTCAACTGGAGTGGTATGTCTCTCCATGCGACATTCTCCCTATAGGAACTCTCACTCAAATGGGCCCTCCTTTAGCATGACAAGCTAATAAAAGCTCACATGATGTGGCATGCAAATATCCCTCAACATAATGGTAATCAGGGATCTCAACAATAAAAAAATCATCATATCAAATCAGAATAAAATGCATGACATAACTGCATCATATACCTCCGATGTCGTGGATGGTTGGAAAATGCAAATCTCAGCGGACAAAATGGACTACATCATTGAGTTCATGGCACGAAATCGTGTCAAACGACTAAACTTCTCCCCTTTCTAACATCATCAAATTCTGGACCCTTGGGAATCTGGAAGATTCATTCTTGAAGATGGCCGAAAATTCCACTACTCAGATGACTATTCTGAGCACACCACTGCACTCCCTGTGAAATTCTGTGAAAAATGACTATAAAGTTGGCATCATTTTGCCTCTGTCAAAAATCAGCCTCCAAGGGAAATTTTGGATTCCTGAAAGATTCTGCAAAGATTCCTTGAGGTTGGACGCCTGAATTTCTGCTGCTCAGATGGGGAAACAGATTGCACGGTTGGACTCCTGGTGAGAAAATGTGTAGAAATGACTATAAACTTGTCAAATTCTAACACTGGCATGTCTTGCACTCCAAGGGAATCTTTTCAACATCTCCAAGATACCCTCACTCATGATTTCACTACCCAGGCCACTCCTCCACCGTCGGTTCCTCCTGGAATGAATTGGTCAAGTTCATGTAAAATATTGGCAGGCGTATATTATAATGTGGGTCGTTTGGCCCGTTGGCAATGGCATGAAGTTTGGTTGTGGGTGGTCGGGGGTTCCAACCCCACCGACCCCCAAATAGAATGACACATTGTTTTGTTTGGACCGGTCGTAACTGTAAACGATGAATCATTTGGCGGTTATATCATATGTAATGCGGTCAATTATATATAGTGTCCAACGTTTTGGAACCACAGGGGAGGCGGGCCAGCCCCACCGGGCCAGGCGGGTTCAAGTCCCATCGGTTCCACTATATGTGTTATATATGGTGTGGTGTGGTTGGTGGGGTTGGTTCCCCACCAACCAACCTTGTTATATGTTATATATATTACTATAATGTTGGCAGGGGTGGCAACGTGCCACCCCTATTTTAATATATATTTTTTGTTTTTTTATAAAACGATAATTCAAATTCTCCCACCAAAAAATAAGGGTCATTGTAAAAATTAAGTACGCAACAAATTTGACTTTTCCGGTGGCCGAATTCTGTGCGTTGAGTCGCTGCCAAATTGTTGCCTCATTAAGACTTCCACTTGGCAAAAACTTTGATCAAATATAATTTGGGCATACAAACTCGGATTTGAGTGTCGTTCACACCGTTGGAGTCTGGACAATAGACACTACAATCAACTAAGGTTAATCTACTAGAGGCATCTGACCTCTTAAGGTTCAGTTACTTCCAGAACAACAAAGAAGGAATTCATGAGGTGTGTAGCTATAACGTGTTGTTAACGGAATTAGTGACGCGGGTGCAACAAGCTCGCTATGAAGATTTTGTAGTTTCACTTCCATACGATGACTTTGATTTTTGAGCTATTTTCAAGGCCACTTGTATTCCTGGATCCTCTTGGATCAGAGAGCAAGGGTACAATGTTAGCGTGGAGGACACCAACAACATGGTTTCAACAGGAGAAATTGAGGAGATAATTTTCAAATAAATTCGTCACAAAAATTGTAGCTTTCTGAGAGAAGGAAGGAGGCGAAAGTACTCTGCAATAGGGAGGCCGATTCAACTAGTGCGAATTGCTAGTTTATATAGTGTCAGTTTCCGAAGGCTCAATTTTATTGCCAATTTCTAGGTCGATTCCTTGGAGGTAGTGCGAGTGGGTTCTTGGAGTTGTTGGAGGTAGGGAAATTTGCTAGATTGATTTTCCGGAGGTAGTGCCAGCTTCAGGAAGAGGCAGTGCACATTTTTAGTGGCCATTGCGAGTTGCTAGAGGAAGTGCAAGTTGCACAAAGTGGGCTAAGTTAGTTTGTAGAGATTTTCCAGTTCGATTTGGCTAATAGAAGTGAAGGAAAAATATTGCCGAAGCTTTGCCAATAAGAGGCAAGAGATTTATGTAATCCTTGATTTGCTGAAGGATAATAAAAGCCTCATCTTCATAACTAGTTTTCCCCACATTGACGTTTTTTTACAGGGACAATTTGTCCAAAAATATCGGTGTCTATGATTTTGTGTGCGATATTTTCTCAGTCCCTGTGATTTAACTTTAGTGAAGTTACATTATTTTATTAATCAGTTGCAGAAGAAAAATAATATTGTAAATATAGGTGAATAATAACTAGATTAACTACAACAATTCTAAGAAAATCATAATTGCTTTACTCATATATTGCCACAAGCTTATCTCAATTGAATCTTATAACTAAGCATGAAATTAAATCTTATAATTAACCTTGAACTTTGATGTTTGATTGATTTTTTTAAAATAAATATTTAATAATTTATAAAATATTGAAACTTGAAAAATTATAAGAATGAAAATAATTTAATCATTATTTAACATTTAATTTTTAAATCACTGGTTAAAATAAATCTTAACTTCTAAGTATCCCATGAGGTGTAGATTAGTTGGTTTGCATGGGGTTTAGTTCTTGCGATGTCATAGTTTCAAACCTCGTGGGGAGGGGTCAATGATGGAAACCGCTTTTAGGAGATTAAACTTCGCAAAAGGCGTCCAAGCTTAACCAAGCCTCATACAATTCTAGTGATAAGCAATGAGCATCCCATTGTGATTTGATCGTTACTTCTTCCATCTAACAAATAAGTTAGTCCCAACCTAAGCTCAATTTACACACCATACAAAACAAAAAATTATAATTATATTGACAAAGTGCTACTACAATTGATCATTAATTATGAATACATTGGTTACAAAGGTTCTTTTGCTTAAAATGCATTATAAACATGGATTATGTTGGCATACTATTTATGGAGCTAATACATTGAATTAACCTAGACATATTGCCTTCATCCCTGATCTTCTCTTAACAATGCTGCAAATGAAAGAAAGTATTCACATAGTGGTGCAAATTGCAAATAACTCAAACTTGAAATCTGATTACAACGACTTACTTACATCTTCTAGAAGAAGAAACGAGATGAGGCTCTCATTAAGTTTTACGATCTCTTCTTAGTATCACTAACTCAAGAGACTAAATTCTCTTACATTTGCTTCAAAGAGATGAACGTATATCCATCAACGTATATTTATCTGAATCTCAAATTTATTAACTATTAAATGTTTAAATATTTTGAAATAAAATAAATAAATAAATAAGTAAATTTTATATAAATGAGAAAAATAAAAATAATGAACATAAAATGAAAGACACTAAAAAGAAAATAACTATAATTTTTTTTTTAACAATATAGAAGCAGAGTCCTTTGTCAAAGACTTTGCTTCCTTTGTTGAGGAGCTCAAGGGCATGAAGCTTGACCCTGGAGACATTCTTGTTAGTTTGGATGTTGTCTCCCTTTACACTTGCATCCCTATAAGGGAGGCAATGGAGGTGATCAACCACCTAACAGATCCCGACACTGCGCGGTTAGTTGAGATCTGTCTCACTTCCACTTTCTTCAGTTTTGAAGGAGAGTTCTTTGAACATACCTGTGGCGTTGCCATGGGCTCACCCCTGTCCCCTGTTGTTGCTAATCTCTTTATGAAAGATTTTGAATCCAAAGCTCTGGCCTCAGCTCGACTCCTTCCTAAACTTTGGAAAAGATTTGTAGATGACACTACTGTCATCTGGTCTCATGGCTAAGAAGAGTTAGATCTCTTCTTCAATCATCTCAACAGGCAATCTTCAGCCATTAAGTTCACCAAGGAACAGGAAGTCAATGGTTGCCTCCCTTTCCTTGATATTCTTATTTCTAAGAATATTGACGGTTCCCTCTCCCACCAACTGTTTCGAAAGAAAACACATACGGAGTAGTATCTTTATGCCAGTTCCCATCATTTCTCGGCTCAAAAGTTGGGCATTCTCAACACACTTGGTACTCGTGCCCTAAGGATCTCGAATGAAAAGAGATTCGAGAAAGAGAAATCCCATCTCCTTAATGTCTTTGTTGAGAATGGTTATAGTAAGCACCTTGGTCAAAAAGCTTTCCTTAAAGCTTCCAGAAATTCGATGGTTAGAAAAGAACCCAAAGAACAAATTCTAGGAGTCCATCTTCCTTTTGTTCAAGGGACCACTGATAAGATTGCGAAGATTCTTAGGAAACATAATATTCCCTCGACCTTTAGACCCCTTAACACCATTTGTAAATCCCTCCGCTCAGTAAAGGATCCTATCAACCCTATGGATATGAAAGGTGTCTATATTATTCCTTGTTCCTGTGGAACCCCCTACATTGGTGAGACTGGTCGCTCTATTAATCAAAGGATTAATGAGCACGTAGCGGACCTTAGACATAGGAGAACCAAATCTTCCGCTTTAGCAGAGCATGTGGAAAGAACCAATCATCAAGTCTGTATTGAGGAGGCTAATGTTATTGCTAGAGTTGCGCAGTTCCATCACCGAAGCCATTGAGATTGAAAGAAGACACAAATCTCAATAGAGACGATGGTTGGAAGATCAGTGGTTGCTGGATTCCTGCCCTCTCTCCCTAATCGTGTCTTCCCTTCCTCTCCCCTCCCTCTGTTCATAATGGGTCTAAATAATTCCCCACCAACCCCCCCCGCACCCCCCCCGCCTCTGCCCGCCACCCTCCCCTGCCCCCCCCACTTTTTTACCCTTAGCCTGCTTTCTTGAACCTTATTCCTTTGATCCTCTTAATAATATCACCCTTATTTATCTATTTTCCTATGATATGTTTACAACTTTACCAATAAATTCATATTAATGGGTTACCCTTCATTTAAATTATACTATAATAATACATTAAATCCTTGCTATCACTAATTTTCCTAAAACTATTAATAATTAGAATAATACTATAACTAGAATATAATAATAACTAATATCATTAATTTTGGTTAATATTACTAATAATATACATTAAATATTAATATAGATATTACCTTTTCTTAACTAATCCAAATGATTTAGTATAACAATAATTATTAGTTATTACTAATTCCTCACTATTTACTTACATCCCTAGATCTAGTAATACCTATTCCATTAAATAACCTTGACATTAAATTTATACTAATTGGTTACACATACCATCATTAATAAGATTAATAATATAACATCATTATAAGAATATGTTAACATTAATTATTATTAGTTTAATTAACACCTAATTCTTTTCGATTAATAACTTTGGTTAACTAATTATTGAGATATCTTAAAATAATTCTTAAATTTTCTCTAATATTGGAATAATATTTTACCTTCTAATATATAATTATTAAATCCTTACACACTAATCTATTAGTGTTTTACTAATTAATTTATATTAAGGAGGCACCCTAGCCATTAATAATAAGAATAATTCTAATTAAAATTATTCTATTAATAATAATACAATTTTATCACATTCCCCAGATTTTTCACTCATATTGGTTAGAATTTTTATTTATTTATTTATATTATATAAATTAAATAAGATACTTTTGAACATAATAATATTATTTTAATTAAATATAGCCATTTTTGGGTCAATTATAGCCGTTGGCCCAGTCCAGTCTAATATAGCTGTTTTTCAGTCGTCAATTATAGCCGTTGGCCCAATTCAGTCTAATATAGTTGTTTTTCAGTCAATCCGAGCTGTTGGTAAGTACGATTTCACTATTTAAGATATAGCCATGATCTGATTCTTTAACTTGTCCTGATGATGAACCACACTTGTTGGTTCGAAACCGTAGACAAATATATTATCATGTGATTTTTGCGGAAATATTTTTTCTCATAAAATGTAAAAGGATTTTAAATTTTAAGGCGGTTCATAACCTAACCAATACCAAGTACTAAACATCCTTTAATTTGAAACTACATTGTAATTAAATTTCATAATTTAATATGTAAAAATATATTAAATAATATTTTTATTTATTTTTATGTTGATAGTCATGTTTATTTTGGAATAAAATTTTAATTTAAGTTGGATGGTAGAGATTTAAAATTTAAAGAACATTTTAGAATATTATTAGTAATATACAAATCAATTAGAGGTTGACATTTATTTCCAATGTATGCCCTTTGTTTTTTTAATTAAATTGATTAATTAAAAAAAGGCCATATGAACAAATATCATAAGAAATGAGTTAGGGTTTTTTGAGCCTATCTTAATGATAAGCCATGGTAATGACCCATGGTATTGTAACAAAGTCTATTTATAGATTAAGAATCTCCATAGTAAAGTGGGAGCCATGGTAATGACCCATGGTATTGTAACAACATTTATTTATAGATTAAGAATCTCCATAGTAAAGTGAGGTAAATCTCTATGAATAAGAATCTTGTTCCATGTTTACTAAAATTTATGTGTTTAACTTATATACTAATTCTTTTAATAATGATAATAATAATAATAATAATAATATAAAATGAAGTTATATTTAGTTAGTTTTATGGATTTTTAGTTTGAACAATTTGAGATGTATTAAGAAGTGTTTCAATGTTTATTATGGATTGATGTCCATTAACATTTACCAACCACTCAATTTATATAACTACATTAATTTACTAGCAAATATCCCTAAAGGTGCAAAGATACATCGAAGGAATTGAACATGCCTATGATGTTACTCCAAAAATGTTGCAGCAAAGGAAAGATAACAACCTAAAGGGTGGAGGATGGAGGGGAGGAAATGTGCTCAGGCTTGTAGTCTCACACTTGTGCCGATGCCTGTGATAAATGTTGCTCGAACCACCTGGCTAAATCATTTTTTTCCAATCATACTAGTATGTCAAAATCTTATATACATATTATATCCAAGCTATAACATGCAAGGTAATGATGAGAAACATTTATCATAGGTTTTTTCCAATCATACCAATATGTCAAAATCTTATATACATATTATATCCAAGCTATAACATGCAAGGTAATGAGGAGAAACATTATCATAGGTCCTCGTGTGACTAAAGTTGTGTTTTGATAATGAGATTAAATAAAGAGTATCTTTCCTTAGAGTGACCTTCAAATTCCATGATATTCTGCAATCAACATAAAGAAGGGGGGCTTGTTTTAGAATTTTAGCTATCTCTTTTTAAAAATTCTAAATTAATTTGGAGCCATTAACTCAACTTTTAAATTTAAATTTAAATTTTGTCTAGCAAAGATTTGTTGGAATTGCAAATTTATGTGGTGTAGTTTACACAATCCAAGTGTCCAAGTAAACTTTCAAGGCATTGTATCCATTTATGCATTCAAAAATACAGTTTTATAAAAAATGAAACGTTACACATGCTACATGCATATATAGAACCAATATAGATCCATTGTAAAGAGGATTAAATTTCTGGAGGTGCATACTTTTTTTCAAGTTTTGCACTCTAAAAGAGGTTCCATAGACTATCTTTAGCCTTGTGGACGTTAAAATCTTCTTTCTTTCTTTCTCATCTTTCCAAAAGTAATTATGGTTGAGCATGATTTAAGGTGGGACTTTATCATAATCAGTTAAAGCAATTTTGTGTGGGAGTTATCTTAAGAATCCCCAAAGCCACAATTTCTATAAGAACTTGACCAATAATTTAGATATTTTCTGTTATATAAAAAATTGGTTGAAAAAAATCAAAATTAAGCTCATTTATTTTTTCAATCAAACATTTTATATCATTCTACATAAAAAAAAAAACCTTAAATACCTAAAGGAAATGTTTAAAAATACATAATTCAATGTAAACCTTATCATATTGATTAATATGCTAGCGTCAAAAATAGCATGCCGAAAATCACTTGTTGAAATCAAATTTAATTTAAGGTATTATAAATATTATGGATTTTGAAAATGAAACTCCATAACCACATCCTAAAAATGAATATATTTAGTTTTTATTTATGGTATATAAATAAATATTACGCTGCACATTACACATATCATAATCAATCTATGTAAACCCTTGCACCTTTCCTAGTTCCAAGATGAAGATAATTCATTATATTTTAATAAAATAAGGACTCTTTACTTGTAGATTTTTTTTTATGACTTCAATAATTAATGGCATGAGCCTCCTTATTTATATTTTATTTTCAATGTCATATTATAGCGATGCATATTTATTTCTTAGTAATTTAAATATGTAATATAATTGTAAAAAACAAGTTTTTATTAATATAAAGATTTAAACGTAAATTTTTTGGTTAAAAGTGAATTTGATTGATTGGAAACTTTTTATAAATAACTTAAAAAGTAATTATATCTAAAAAATAAAATAATTATAATATATTTTTAAAATCTGAGCCTATAACTCTTTCTTCTCTGTTGAGAGAAACAGAACAAGCTGAAAGCTCAGAATCACACCTATTCCCCATCTATGAGCCTCTCCAAAGCTAGTATACCAGGGACCCTGCACCAAATCTTAGTGGAAAATGGAAGCTCCTTGAAACACACAATTTCCATCCTGAATCACATAGAAAGTGGAATATTGACAATCTGAGTATTGCTCAGATAAGGCAAATGATAGACCTAATGTTTACTAAATATAAGCTTATGTGCCTTAAAGGGAAGAATGAAATAGAAGCTTGTAAGTCTATCATTCAGTGTTTCACTGGAACCTTGTTAAGATGGTGGGAAACAGAGTCATCACCAACATTAGTAATAAAAATGGAAAATGAAATCTTGAAGGATGAAGGGGGAGATATCATCCATAATGCTGACGGTGACCCAGAAAGCAACATGATTGGGGCATTAATCTCATTCCTTTTAGAACATTGGTGTGGAGGAGAAATTGAACTTGCAAATAAGCATGAGATGATTCTCATGAACATTAAATGCAACAAAATGTCCCAATATGAAGACTTTCATAGGGATTGGATTCAAAGAATATATGAGGTCAAAGATAGTAAGAACATCTTATGGAAACAATTCTACTTAGCAGCTCTGCCTTCAAAATTTGTTGATTATCTCAGACATCAAGATGTTTTTCAATTTCCTTTTGAATCCTTTACTTAGGGAGAAATATACAATATCATAGCTAGAGTTCTGGTAGGATTATGCACAAGCATGAAAATAAATAAATCGCTACAAAAATTGTCAAAACTACCAGATAGTAAATCCATCTATAGTAGATATGGCCTATCTATAGATAACCCCATAATAAGAAGAAGAAAAGCCAAAATGAAGGCCAAGAAACTAAGAAGACAAGGGCACAGAGAATATCCACAAAAGAAAAGAAAAGGAACCAGGAAATGGTACTATAAGTATATCCCAAAGACAAATTATTATGAACCCAAGGGTATTCATCTACAAACATAGAAAAAGGATCAGTGAAATAAACTGACTTGTTGGCTCTATGGTCAACCAGGACACACTTCAAATCACTGCCCCCTGGCAGATGAATCTAAGAAAAACAGAGGAAAGAAATTTTTCGAAGCAACAAAGAAGAAGAGAGCAGTAAAAGTAGAGCATGGTGTCAATCATGTGTTACAAATGTGGTTCTAAAAATCACAAGTTTGAAAATTTCTCCAACTCCTCACATAGAGAACAAATACAACAACAACAAATCTGCTCAACTTTAGAATCCTCTGAATATTCTTCCTTAGAATCCTCTGACGAAGAATTGAATATGCACATGAATGAATGCAATTGTATTGATTCAGAAAACTGCCAATGTGAATCAAGTACTGAATCAGAAATCTCTTTTGATGTAGACTTTGTCACTAAACCAAAAGAAAAGGTTCTCATGGCACAAACCATAGATGATGCAGAGACAAAGTTACTTGCTAAAATCAAAACATTAGAAGAAGGATAACTGAAAGAAAAGTTACTTGAAAATTTTTTGAGTAACATGCACAAAAACCAGGGAAGCAGTAGTAAAAGTGCTTCAAGAATTGAATCCAAGACATTATTCGTTAATGCCTCTTTTAAAAGAAATACAAGAGCCTTCCAAAGAAGCCGACAACTTTCTAAGGCTAGATCCTTAACAATAGGAGAAGTTAGTCAAGAGATTCATCATCTTAAGAAATAAATCACCTCCCTAAAAACAAAGGTCTCTGAGTTGGAGAAAGGAAAAGCACCTGAAGAAGAAAATGATGAATATCTTACCAACCCAGATGTTGAAATCTTTGAAGGAAATAGGGATGGATTTATGGATTTAAGAGATATGAGAGTCATGACCATCCAATATCAACAACATAATGTTATGTTGGATATCTGTATAAATGGCGAAATGTTTTCCCTAAAGACACTTATTGAATCAGGAGCAGATGTCAATATACTAAATTCAAAGATAATACCTGCAAAATACTAGGTAAAGTCCTTCAGACAGGTAATTGGGTTAGGGAACAAAGACTTATTGTATGAAGTTCCTCAGGCTTCTATTTGCTTCAAATAACATTGTATAAAGCTAAAATTTTCTGTTGCTGACATTCCTATTGGTTGCATCTTAGGAAATGTATTTTTGGCTGCCGTAGAGCCACATGGATCAGCCAGACTGAAAAATGGAAAGGATGGCTACTTTATATCCATACCAAGTTCAAATGGCAAGTTGCAAACAATCAAGCTACCTTTTATTTCTACTCCAAGGGTATCCATTATGGTACAAGCAATGCAAAAAATAGAGAAGCCAAAAATAAACTAGAAGAGCTCAAAGAGCTAAAGACTACCATGAAAATAGGATATTATCTTCAGCCTCCTATAATCAAGCAAAGGATCTCAAACTTGAGATCACAAATAGAAAAAGAATGATGTGCCGAAGAACGAAACGCTTTCTGACATAGGAAACAACATTATGTGGAGTTACCATATAAGGAAGAATATGAAGGAAAACCTTGCAAGAGTGGAGCAATTCCCATGGAAAAAGAATACAAAGATCTCTGTTAAAAGGAAATTGCAAGCCTGTTAGAAACAAGACTAATCAGAGAATCCAACAGTCCTTGGAACTTCTATGGCTTTTATGTCAATAAGAATTCAAAATCGTTAATGGGAGTTCCAAGATTAGTCATAAACTATAGACCTTTAAACATTGTTCTTTCAGATGATACTTACCCTATTCCCCATAAAGGGAATCTCCTAGCAAGGATTGCAGGGGCTAAATTATTTTCCAAATTCGATATGAAATCAGGTATCTGGCAAGTGGCAATCCGAGAATCTAATAAATTTAAAACAACTTTCATTGTCCCAACAGGACACTATGAATGGAATGTGATGCCTTTTGACCTAAAGCATGCTCCTTCCAAATTCCAAAAGGTCATGGACATGATTTTTAAACCATATTTTGATTGGTTATTGGTATATATTGATGATGTTCTTATATTCTCTAAAAATGTCCATGAACACTTCAAGCATGTTCAAAAATATGTACAACTAGTAAAAAATAATGGGTTGGTTCTCAGCAAGAAAAAGATTGAACTCTTTTAGACAAGTATAAAATTCTTAGGCCACACAATGAAAGATGGGAATATCACTCTGCAAAAGCATTCTTTAGAATTTGCTGATAAATTTCCAGATATTATTGCAAACAAAACTCGGCTGCAGTTTTTTTTGGGATGCTTGAACTATGTGAGTAGTTTTTATAAAGATTATGCCAAAGATAGAATATTACTTAATCAAAGGTTACAAAAACATCCACAGCCATGGTCTCAAGCACACACAAAAGTCATCAAAAGAATAAAAAATAAGGTAAAAACTCTCCCTATTCTTCATATTGTTGATGAAAATTCTTTCAAAATTGTTGAAACAGACGCCAGCGATGTGGGATGGGGAGGAATTCTAAAGCAGAAGAAGGAAGGAGAAGAACAAGTTGTCTAGTTCGTCTCAGGAACTTGGAGCCCATCTGAGAAGAAATCTTCTACTATAGAAAAGGAAGTGAAAGTAGCATGGAATTGCATTGACAAACTTTATGTCCACCTAATCCATAAGAAGTATTATTTTAAGGATTGATGCCTCTGCACTAAAAAAGGTCCTCAGCAAAGACATAAAGAAACCTGGAGAAGCTAAGTTTGCAAGGTGGCAGGCTCTATTTGCAAATTTCGACTTTGAAGTCAAACACATTAAAGGAGAAAATAATTGTTTAGCTGACTTCTTGAGTAGAGAATACCTCAGTCAGAGAGATAATGTCATGGTGATAGTGATAGAATGGGATCCTCCCATCATACATAAATACTAAGAAGCATACATGAAACACAAAGTTGGGAAGAATACTGTACAAGGTGGAAAACTACATGGCAGCTATGAAATACAAAGATACTAGATGCAAATCTACAATCTCATATAGACATACAACATCTAGTACCACAAAGAAAGATACATCCCAAAGGCAGCAAGTGGATACATGACATGGTGTATCAACAGAGTATGTTAGTTGCTCATTTAGTTGAAGAATCCCTAAGCAAAGATTTTTAGGATATCAATATAATCTCGACAGAAGGAAGCAGTCAAAAAGGAGTCTTCAATAAATTTCTTGCTATTAATCGAATCAGATGGCCAAGTTGGTATGATATGCCTGGAATGTGGCCACAAGGTGATCCAACCATTCTCTTTCCAGATATTATTTATAATTTCACAAACTACATAAAACTATGGTGGGACATTATGAATGTAGACGGAAAGGATGAAACTCATTACATTAGAGTAAAATTTGGAGCTACATGGACTACACAAAGACAGAGGCAGTGTGAATGGCTTCAACAGTGGTGGGCTGATTTTGGTATTAACAAAACAACTATGGACCCCCTCTTCTTCCAAACAAATTTCCAACTAGAATGTAATGATTGTGGATTCTTAACTCAGTGTTGGCACACTGCTTGTAAGACTATTGGGGATTTAAATAATTACCCAGACAGTTAAATTCTTGGTTACTTTATGAAAAGACAACATGAATGGTTAGTCATGACCAAGATAAACACCAAATTGTTCTAAGGAAGCCAATGATTGTATGAAGGATATATACAAAGGCTTGAGACTCATGTAGATATTCCAAGATAAGATTTCCAAGGACCACACCTTTGGGAGACTAATGAAGGTTCTCGTGGGCTTGTCCTAAAAAGCATCCACTACGTAATAATGATGTCTAGTCACATGACTGTACGTGACTAGTTTTCTTGTGGGCTTTACTGTTTAAAAGTCTCCACTATGTAAATATCTTATCTTTCTACAATTTAAAGCAATAAACAATATAAAGTTTTCCATGGGATTTGTTCAAATCATCCACTGTGTAAACCAATACAAAGATCCTTTTCCAGTCACGAGACTCGGAGCACTTCTCCGAATTTTGGTGGGATTTGACCTACATCTCAATGATTGATGGAGGATAGTACCAAATATGTCTCCTAGATTGTCGAATGATGGTCTCCTCAATCTCCTATATAAGGAGAGAGAGTACAGTGTGAGTGTGAGTTTTGGGTTTTTAGTCTGAGAAGAAAGTTCTTTCTTTCATCTCCTTAGAGTTCAGATCTAAGAAGCCTGTGCATCAGAGTGAGAGCTCTGGTGAGAACCTAAAGTGGCCAGATTCTTGGGATTGAAGTCTATCAAGTGTGTTTTAGAGATTGAAGTTCTCTGTGAAAGGCCAGGAAGCCTTCAGATAGCTTCTTTCTTGCCAGGTCGCAACATCTGATAAAATCCTAAGCAGTCTATCTCTGGTAAAGAGCTATACAATCTCTATGAAATAATTGTAAGCAAAATATTCATAAATAATATGAGTATCCATTTCTGAGTTGAACTTTCATCTGAATACTTTCCTATTTTTCCGCTTATGTTATATTGTATGTTGAGGTGGTATTTGTGAGACAAGATGTTCGTCAGAGGTTCACCAAGGTCTGAGTAACACCACACTAGTCCGTTAAAGGCAGGAGGCCGTGTGAAGGACGCTAGAGTGTGAAAGATCAAAGGTTCGTGTACGGGCTTGTGTAAAGGTTCGTGTATTGGTCACATAAGAATAACCTCAACAATAGCAAGCTTCGTGTCTGAAGCCCCTGCAACAAATTGGTATCATAGCCAGTAACGTCTGGTTCATTACCGTTAGTACTCAAAATCTATAAGTCAATAAAATGGATGGTTATAGAAGATCAATATCTTTCAGAGAGCTTGAAGCTAAAGAACAAGCTGAAGAAAACCTATTAAGAGATATGTTTGCATCATCATCTAAAAGGGTTATAAATTTTGCAGAACTTGAATATTTAGAGAGTTAACCTTCACCTAAGTGGTGTTTTCCTAGCATATCCTCTACAAAAGTATATGCTGATCTATCTATGTTCCATCTTAAAGCTGTAACTAGAATATCTATCAAAGAGAGTATTAGTCAGATACAAGAAAACTCCAATTTTGTACAAACAATTTCTCTGCTTGATACTAAAAAACTTCAGAATGAAGCCAAACGGTTGGGAACCAAATATCTACACTTGGGATGTATAAGAATAGGGATAAATCCGCTAGTCCATAGAGGGATGAATACTTATGTTCTTGCCACAGTTAGAGATTTGACACATAATAAGTATTTAGATTCATTAATAGGTGAAATGTTGCTCCATTATCTAATGGACCAATCTACTTTGATTGTTATCCAAACTTTTCTCTCTATACCTTTGATGAACACATCAAAGATCTTTTGCAGCTCCAGATGGTTTGATATGAAGAAGAACAGAAACAATATAGCCATCCAAACTCGTGGTTGTTTTAGACATACAAATACCCTCTATCCTGCTATCCTCCATGCTCCCAGTAAAGAATCAAAATCCAGTGTGATTGTTCTAATAGATGCCCAAAATCAAAAGATAGAACACCAAATTATCAAATGGGAAGACTTAAGTTTCCTAGAACATTGTGTTGTAGATAATCCAAAACCCCCTACAACGCAAAAAATCACTTCTGCTGAGATAAAAGAAGGACCATCATCTGTTGTAGTGTCATTTCATAGAAGATCCACCATAGATCGCAGAAGAATTGATTTAGCCCGCAAAGCTTCATCTATGTACATAGATCCATAATATATTTATACTGCCAGTTCCCATCCACCATCTGTAAATTGCCAATATATGGATTTATTTGAATATGCCCAAATTGTAAAATTTGACTCTCTGCAAGTTATGTGTCCAAACTGTAATCAGAAAGTAAATCTCAGTAGTCTTGCCGACTTTGTTATACGTCAGAACCATCACCCCAAAATGGGAGAATCCCCACCGACAACTTCTGTAACTCCTTGTCCTAATCCAAAATGTTCTGAAATTCCATTCCCACATGATTTTGATCATGTGATGATGATTCATGAACTTCCTTCCTTGGAAAATGAAGATCCCCGCCTTAAAGAAATGTTCAGTGAAATGCGTGCCTCTGGTATGCCTCGATACAGTCTAGGATATCTAGAACAGCGAGATGACCTGATCCTTCAGTCCAAATTTAATAATTTTGTGCCTCCTGATTGTAAGTAGCCTTCAAAACCAGAAATGTACAAATTTTTTTCAGTTATGGAAGGATGTAAAAAGCATACAATTGATAATCAATGGATAAAAAATATGCTAAATTGGGATCTATATACCCATCTTGAGGCTGAAAGTTTTGACCTTAGTACTCCATATCCTGAAAAGATCAAACTATCATATGAATGGAAGACATCCATTAAAAAGGCAAAAATTTGGTTATCCTTTTATGAATGGAAAAGAAAATTGGAAAGCACAGATGTACATATGGTAGACGCTGAATCATCTTCAACAAAACATGCCTGAACTGCTATGGATGGTAGCAAAATTGAAACTCCTACTACAAATGAAAGCAAATTATTTAATTGATGTCATAGTTTTTCCATCACTTGAATGTTAACATTGCTAATAATTTTGTTATTATGCCCACCAATTTCCCAGGGATTTGAGATTATTCGAATTCTAATAAGTTCATGATAGGTTCTTCCTTATTATTTATAACATCCATTTATATATAAGCAAATTTTATTTATCAAAATGGAACATTACTTTTAATAAATTAAAAAAATAGATTCGTGCCAAGTGGCTCCCCACCCACCAATTCCCTAGAGATTTGAGATTATTCCAATTTTAATAAGTTCCTCCATTATTTATAAAAAAAAATTATTCAGCAAAATGGTCCATTTTACAATAAGATGTGTAATCCATTTTTTTTCTTAAGTTAAAGTTGACCCATGTCAAAACAACAACGAAACAAATGTCAAATGAGAATGAAAAAAAATAGACAATGCCTAACATAATCATAATTTGACAATTTAAAAAAAAACACTCTACAATGTAAAAATTAATTAAATGTAATTTAATTTATTAAAAAATATAGATTTTTTTTTTTTTCCAAATTCAATTGCTACGAAAATAACATATTAAAACTCTTAATACACTATCATTATAATAATTTTTAACTTTATATTCAAAAACTTTAAAATAAAATTATAAATTACATAACGAATTATTTTAAATATACAATGTATAAAATACTTTGAAGAAATTTTTTAATATAACAATTTACATATTAAAGTGTATTCTACCTTAAAGTAGTTGTATGTGGATTATATATAAAATAGTTGTATGAGAATGAATAGAAGGTGCAACTACCAATCACCATTTCATGGGAAAGCTCATAAATCAATTTGGAGTTAGATTGATAATTTTATATATATATATATTTTTGAAGTATATTTATTGTATTATATTTTAGCCAACCATTATTGTTGACTGATAACAATGGAATACATTTTTTTACTAACATTTACTTATTGTATTATATTTTACCTAACAATGGAATATATTTTTTACTAGCATTTACTTATTGTATTATGTTTTTTCCATGAAATATATTTTTTACTAGCATCTACTTATTGTATTATATTTTACCAAAAAAATTATTGTGTATGAATGCAGGGAAGGCGCACCTACCAATCACCATATCATGAGAAAACACTCATTAGTCAAGTCAGAGTTGATTGATAGTAATGGAATATATTTTTAACTTTGGGAGTAAGCATCCATCAATTCAAGGAACATGCTCCAAACTTTTCATGTGCTTGGGAATCCCATAAAGCTCTTCTTAACCAATTTAGATCTCATAGCTGCGCCAAGAGTTTGGAGCCACATCTAGTATTTAAAGTTTTTTAATGTTGATGGATTCTATTAAGTTAAATGGTTGGGCCATTTTCACATTTTAAGTTTAAAATGTATGGCAAGTTATTTTGCAAATTGACAACTTTTAAGTTGAATGAACTAAGTTTGTAATTGTGTTTAAGGAGGTAAAATTAATAAAATAAAGGCAAGTTATTCTGCACATTGATAATTTTTAAGTTGAATAAAATAAGTTGGTAATTGTGTTTAAGGAATAGGCACCATTAATAATGGCAAGTTATTATGCATATTGACCTTTTTTTGGTTGAATGAACTAAGTTTGTAATTGTGTTTAAAAAAACTTACAATTAATAAAATAAAGTGGTATTATTAATTTATATTTATTTCTAGATTTTTAAATAATAAAATTTTTATATTTTGATTTTATTGAATATATTTAATTTTTTTTTAAAATCGAGATTAAAATAAATTATATTATTATTATTATTATTTTTGATTTTAAGTAGTTTGTTCAATTAAATATAAATAGTGATTATTATTATGTTACAAGTTGTGTAATTAAAAATTTGAATTAGAAAACACTTAATTTTATTTGTTATATTTATTATGAAAATCTTGACAAATATTATTTTTATTGATTGTTCTATGTTTTTATATTCATTATAAAGATCAAAGTTACTAGAAACTTTACTTAAATATTGGAAGAAGTTGTGACATGCCTCTAATTCTATCTTATATATAATCTCCCACTATCCCAATATTCATGTAAATAGGAAGAGACACATCAACTCTACCAATTTTCATTAGAGGGGTATTCATTGTGGAATCTCTCATAAACTATAGAACATGTCCAAATTCATTATAATGCGTTATTCTTCTTTTGTCAATCTCATTGATAACAATTAGATTGTACTATAAGGGGTTGTAACCAAACTAACTAGTTGTGTTATACAATTAAAAAAAAAAAACTACCCACAATTATCGAACAAAAATAGGCCTAACCAAGTCCAAAACAATCTATGTTGGCTTGAACATCAAAATACCAGAGTAGTTTTGATAACTAAACTATATTACAAACTAAAACACTAAAAACACTATATGAAACACATTAAAATTTAAATATAAAACTAACTTTTTTTATAAAATATAGAACACGTGTTACTCATTGTGGAATCTCTCATAAAATATAAAACATGTCTAAATTCATTATATTGTGTTATTCTTCTTTTGTCAATCTCATTGATAACAATTAGATTGTATTATAAGTCGTAGTAGCCAAACTAACTAGCTGTGTTATATAATTTTTTTTAAAAAATACCCACAATCATTGAACAAAATAGGCCTAACCAAGTCCAAAACAATTTATGTTGGTTTGAACATCAAAATACCGAGCAATTTTGATAAGTAAACTATCTTACAAACTAAAACACTAAAAACACTATATGAAACACATTAAAATTTAAATCTAAAACTAAAAATTCTATCCATGAAGGATAGCATAATTTAGATACACCTATAATCCCAAAGCATCATCCAAAGTTGGCATCTATTCATCTTTCTTATCCTTGGCATTGGACACTTCAAAATGTTTTTACGCTTACATTACAGATGCCTAGTGTCACACAAACCCCATTATCTTTAGTAGAAAACTCCCTCATAAACAAATTACTTACAAAGACCAAAGGTGAAGGGGATGGGAGATGCAATGAAACCCGATGCAAGTTAAGATAGGCTATGATCCTAAGCACTAGAGACTTCAAAAAGCTAACTTGCAAATCCATTTTTGAGTGAGACCTACAAGAGTTCTATATAAAAGCTTGGAATTATTTCTTAGACCCCATAATGCTAGAAGTTGAGAGATAATTTACAACTTATAGTCATCCTTAAGTATGTTCTCATAATTCAATTTTACACTCTATCTCCTCCCTCCATCTATTCCATGGAGTGTTTGAGCTTATTGTACTATAGTTAACTTCTACAATTTCATACTCAAACTATTGAAGTAATCTCTAGAGCTTCATTGGATTATATAACACACAACATTTGCGTCAACAATGGTAATGCCTTATGATGTTTATGAGGAAAAACATATAGAGTTAAGAATAAATACACACCATTATTGATAAACACCACAACCAATAATCCCATGCCCAATTCATTACACTATCATACCCTTCATCCATAATTATGAAGCTATCATGGCAAGGAAAGAGGGAAAATAAAAATAAATATTGAAATCGAGCAAGAACAAAAGGGACATCTCATTGCAGAGTCCACATACAATTGTTTTCCCATCCATCATACCATACAACAGGGCATTCACCACCCATACAAAAGGGCATTCACCACTAAGAGAATCATAGAGTGCCAGGGATCCCACTTGACATTAAATTTCATTCAACTTGATATTGCTTGGAAATATGCATGGACATTATAAATCTTTTCACTTCGAGATTCATTAATGCCAATACAATGTTTTGGGGATGGAAGCCCCTCCCTGATTTACATTTGGTGATCCTTCTTCCATTCATATTCCAATGTTGGTTTGAGTGTTAGCATCACTATTTTGCTTCATTGGGACCTAAAAGAAGGACATTTATTTCATTGATGACTCAAGGCAATTTCCTCTAGGACGAGATATGACAGTTTGAAATTATTCATTGAGTTCTTAAGGAACACTACTCTAATAACAATTGATGAATTCGTTATCACTGTGGTCTATGATACTCCATTCTTTCAAAGGATATATAGTCTTTGGATAGCAAAAAAAAATTTACACCTTGTTATTAGGTGTGTGCCTAAATTGTTGTGCATACACAATGCCTTTCTTTCCATCCAGGTTATATACTAGCACAACCTTATAAATTAAATAGTTGGTAAATGCTAGTAGGTATCAAAATACTTACTTCATGATACATCTCACATTGTCGAGATAAAAGAAAAAACATAAAAATAAACTAAATCATAACTTTATTTTAAATTATTTTTATTTTACCAATTACAAAAATAATTAATAGATGAGTTAAATTTATTACATTTAAAAAAAATATGTAACAATATTCTTAACCATAGAGATTTACTTTCACTTGACCATGGAAATTTTTAACCTGGAAATAGGCTTTGTTACAATACCATGGATTACTCATGTCACAAGCCCAAAAAACCACAATTCATGTTCATATGACATTTTTTTAATGAATCAATTTAATTAAAAGAAAAAAAAAAGCATAACTACTCTTGAGATCAATCTAAACCTTTGATTTGTGACTACTACTAAAAATATTCTAAATTATTCTATCTAAAGGAAATCACTACCACCCAACTTATAATTAAATTAAAATTAAAAAAAAACACTATTTTAAAATAAATATATCTATCCACTTAATTACCTTCTCATCACAACATCAACAACCCCTTCAAACTCAAATATTAAAAAAGCTATTAATATGCGCTAAAACTTTATATCTTTTTTACCTTAAATTTTCTTAACACCTTTTCAAACAATATTTTGTTATACATATTTAAAAAAATAAAATTATTTTTTCTTTGTTAAATCTAAGACTTTTGTGATCCATAATGTAGAGATAAGTCTTTCAGATTAATCACATTATTAAGATTTGGTCGACATTAAGTCTTTCAGAGTAATCACATTGTTAAGATCTAATCGACGTTTCGAAACGTTGACCAAATCCTAATAATGTAATTAATCTAGAAGACTTATCTCCATATTTTTTTTTCATATTTCCCCATTTTAACGGAGTAACATCAAAATTTAATTTAAAATCTCCAACTTTGGCTTCGTTAATGAACAAACTAGTACTCTTGCAAGAGTACGATTATTGTGAATGTTCTCTCAATTAAACAAAGATGAGTTGTTCTATGGCGGCAGAAAGTGACAAAACTCAAGTGAGAAAAGTAATGGGATCCGGTGGAAAAGTTGAACCAAAAACAAATTTTACACCTGCAAGTCGTTAATATTTTGGAAGAGTACAAATTTTACACATGTAAGCATCATGCAAGTCGTTAATATTTTGGAAGAGTACAAATTTTACACATGTAAGCATCATGCAAGAGTTAGGGTTCTGCACTTTATTACATTAATGGCAAGGTATTTGTTGAACACCTTAATATTATTTTAGGAATTATTTTTACCTGTAACAAAATAAAAATATTTTATAGAATTTTTTGAAAACGAGAAGTAAAGAAGAAACATAATATACGGTGTAAAAGATGAGTAATAAATTTAAAAGTAAAATAATTTTTTTTTAACATAAATGAAGAAAATAAGTAAATAAAACCTAAATTGTTGAGAGAAAAAATCAGATTTGAATCACATTTTTTTAAAGCTTTATAAAGATATTTTTTGTTTTCCAAAAAATTATGTGAGATCTCATAGGCAAGTAAACTTAACATAACATGTTTATGTGATTCCAGTTTTAGTAAAAAAAAGACAACAATAGATACTTAGTGACATTCTAACTATCTCTCCCATTAATACTTACATGCATTAGTGGTGTTGGGCAGTGAAAAAACATTGTGTTCACATATAGCATATTAAGACATATTGAGAGCCATAGAAACATTAGAGAAGTAGACATAGCATAGACAAAAATAAAAAGCCATGCGCCATGAAAGACTATTAGTTTAATAGAATTACTGGAGAAAGAGCATTGTAGTTGCCTTGGGGTGAATCCTTTGCTGGTGCGTTGATAACAACTAATGTGTGAGGTTGCGAGTCAGATCTAGAGTCTGACTCAGTGGAGGTTCTCCTCCCAACTCTGGCTGAAGATCAAGATGCCACCTAAATACACGACCATGAATGCATTGGTGAATGGCCGCAAGATGTCGTCCATCAATCTCATGAAGGTTGCAAGGGTGTTCGTCAATCTGAACGGCATGACTAATCATTCAAAAAGGCCCTCCTTGTATTTGAAGGCAGTTTTCCACACATCAGAGGGTTCAATAGGCACCTGGTGATAACTGGACTTCAAGTCAATATTGTTGAAATATTTGGCCTCCTTGAGCTGGTCCAAAAGGTCATCAATCCGCGGGATTCGGTACCTACTCCAGATAGTGATATTGTTCAACACCCGATAGTCAATATAGAACCTCCAAGTCCCATCCTTCTTCTGTACCAATACAATCAGGCTACCAAAGGGTGATGAGCTTTGCCTGGTGTTCCCTTTCTATAGTGGTTCCTGAATCTGCCTCTTGATCTCATTGTTCTCTAGAACAGAGCGTCGATAGATCGGTCCATTGGGCAGCAACGCGCCCGAGGTTAGATTGATGGAGTGCTTGACCTAACAATGCAGAGGTACCCCTCTCAGTGAGGCGAAAATATCCCTGTACTCCTCCACTACCTTGTCCATCTATTGTTGTTGTTCAGAGGAGCCCTGCCTCGTAGTCATGGCAACAACCTTCTTCTTGCCTTGGGGGCGAATTATAAGGAAACCGAATTTCCTATTCTGAGAAATGATCTTATTGCATTACTTTGCAGTGATCAAAGAGATGGCGGTAGGTGGGACTACCTCCGGTATCCTGTACAACTTATTAGCCAAAGTAATAAACACAGAGCGAGGTCTAGACTCATATGCAACATTTTGCTTCCACAAGTATGGTTGTCCTAACAATATTCTAGAAACTTCAAGAGGAGCAACGTCACACAATGCCTCATCTGTGAAGGGTTTGATGCTATAGGGAAGGCAACATTGTTGGATGACGTGAAGATCTCGTCCTTGGTGAAGCCAACCGATGGTGTAGGACTGTGGATGTGATGTATTCTTTAGGTCCAGCGGCTTCACAACTTTTGTTGAAATGAGGTTCTTTTGGCTCCCGCTGTCGACAATGAATTGTAGCGGAGAACCCTTCACCCACATTTGTGAGTGAAAGAGGCATTCCCCCTCCTCTAGGTCTCCAGGGTCAGTTTTCTAGATCTTCGTGGTGGCCACGATGGCACTGGGCTCCGCATCAATGATTTGCTTCCCTTTGTCAGTCCCCTTATCGGGTTCTGATTCAGAGTTAGAACTTGTGTCTGATTCGGAAGCCTTTAGTTCAGACACCAATGTCTGCTTGGCCCAACACTCACTTGTATTGTGAGTGGAGCTCTTACGGAACTCACACCATTTTCCCATGTCCTTCTTCATCTTCGTGGTTTTGTTCTTTGCTTGCGGCTTTGGCAAGTTGTCCTGGGTAGCCCCGCCTTGGCTTCGTCCCTTGTTCTGTGTTTTGGGGGTGCCTTTTCCTTTCTTTGGATTCATAGATCCAAAGTCCCGCTTCTTCTGTTTAAACTTTTGCTCAATCTTTACAACGTACCGATATTCTGTGCCGAGTGAGGAAATGTCCAGGAACTCCATCTCATCCTGGATGTGCTTGTGTAGACAACCGCGATACTTGAGCACCAAATGCCTCTCAATATCCTTGATACCCAGCTTCGTGCGAAAGGTATGTAAAGTATTTGTGAACTCTATCACATCTTGGTCCCTTCCCTGCCGTAGCGTGGTCCACTTTATGTATTTATCTTCATGTCTCCCGATAGGGTAATACTATTCCTTGATGGCATCTTAGAAAGAATTCCAAGTGGGTGTAGCTGAAAACAATGAGGGTTCACTCTCGTCCTTTTGTTAATAGTAAGTTTCCCACTAGTCCTTGACATGTGGGACGACTTTGAGAATTGCAAACGTAATCTTTTCTCGATTGGAAAAGTCATGAATTGAAAAATATCCTTCCAATAGATCTAGCCATTTATCTATGACATATTCATCTATTAGGCCTTCAAATATGGGAATATCGAAGTTAACTTGTAACTGAAAAGGAGAGGCGCCTCCAGAGTGGCTACTGGATGAAGATGCATCGCCTGTGGGTAGCCGTCGAAGGATTTGGGAAAATTTATCCATCATTGCGTCCCTCTGTCACTCGAGGGCTTCTTCGAGCAACATTTCGAAAGGATCTCTTGCCCCCTCATCTTTATTTTCTTTCGCCATGGGAGTTCGTCGGGTTTTGCAAGGCTGATCCTGCAATGGTTCAACTCGATCGAGCCCTAGCACCTTATACCCTCATCTCGTTGGGGACATGCAAATAAAAACAGAGAAAGAGCAGACCGCTCTGATACCACTGATCCAAACTTAAACAAGAACGCAACAACTTACATATATAATCATAAACACAGAGATGTAGCAGAAAAACACTTATTTTCATTAATAGAAAAGTACTGAACTATGCTTACAAACAAAATGGAAATAAGATAGGTTGGACGATGGTAGCTTATCTTTGAGAAGAGATGTGGTGGCTACATGCCTCTGAACTGAGTTACAATGAGGCTCAAGGGCCTTTTTATTATTAAACAATAAGGGAAAACCCTAAGCAACAAAAACCAAGAGTTTATGGGCCTTGTTGGGGTTAGATGGGCAGCCAAATTCCCGGGGACTTACCTTGGTCATATTATCTTTGTTTGACGTGTATGATACCTCGTTAGAAAGATCTCTCTGTGGAATACAACTGTTGATAAGAATTTATTTGTAATCGCTAGAGGAGTTTTGCCAAAAGAACATCTTTTAGGGCATGAAAACAACTCCGGAAGTTCAGGACCCGAAAAAATTCCAAAAATAGTAAACTGTGCTACAATTATGGAAGCAAATGAAACTGATTGGGGGGTTTAGGTGGAATAGGCGGGTGGACACCAATATCCACTTGGATCACAAACATAGTCTGGAACCGTCAAATTAACCTCCATAAGAAAACCCTTATTGAAGTCCATCTCCACACAAATGTGGGCATAAGTAGTCTCGAGCTTTTTTTTTTAAGAACAACAATGATAAAACTTTCCTAGTGCATTCCCAATGGAGGAAAGTGATGTAAGATTCAAAAAATGCAAGGGAAGGTTCAAAAGCCTTACCCAAACTAGGGCTGTGGAGATTGATGCCATTACCAGATCAAAAGTGGGAGTCTAAGGCTCCATGAAGAGACCAAAACTACCCAAAACCACGACCCAACTTCATAGATGGAATTTTTGTCCTATATATTGTCAATAAACATAACAAAAAAATCCCAAGCCCTAGGGTAAATGTTCAATTCATCCGTAAAAAAAGGGCATCCATGACTCAGAGATCCATTTGTGCAGATTGGCTAGTTGCAGCTAGTACCCATTAAACCTGCAAACCAAGCCATTCTTCGATAAATAAATTTCACAACAGAAAGCTTCTTGATCCACGAGAACATTAAGGGAAGAAATTTCTTGAACCACGAGAAGACCATAACCAAATTTTAACATAGAGCTATATGAAACTAAGGAAGAGCTAGCTTGATCGACAACCATACCTACAAAAGAAATTGTCTTTTTCGCCGAATCACAAGGATTCACTATAATAGATCTGCAGAAAATCCAACCAAACAAAACAAAGATTAGATGGCTAAGAAAAAACCCTAGCTGCTGCAAAGACTTCCAGAGCTCCTTCCATTCTTTTTCATTGAGTTTCGTGTTTAATTATATATATATATATATATATATATATATATATATTATATATATATAATTATTTGATTTATTTGATTATATATTAATTTTAATTATATATAAAAAATAAAAAACAAATAATATAATCAAATTATTAAAATATTGATTTTTTCCTAATAAAACTATTCTAATTTTTAAAACTAGTTTTTAATAAAAGCATATTACACTACTCACAATTAACTAGTATACTCTATTTTATTTTCTCAAATATAATGCTTTATTATGTCTTTTCTTTAGACTTTGAAGATTGAAATCACAAGTACAAAAAATTTAATTGATCTCAGCGAATTATATATGTTTTTAAAGACATAACAAAAAAAACTAAAAAATCACTTCATAAAGTACACTTAAAAGTATTGAGATAGTGGTATAATGGTTAGGTGTGGAAGTTTGGTCCTATAAATCTCATTGTTCCGAGTAAACTATATACAACTAAAAACTGCTCTAAACACAATTTCTTAAAAAATAAGAAAAGACAATACTAGTAATAATAATAAAAAGAGATGATGATGATGTTTTAAAGGTTGCGAAGGTACAATCTTTTCCATTAAATGTAGATGGGCAGGTATGTAATAAGGAATATTGATACAACAAATAAGGTGGGCTCACACATACGCAACTTTACAAAACGTTAAAGGTACACTTGTCCATTTTTACAAGTTAAACAAACTATTAAAATACACACTACTTGTCGTAGAGGCTGATTGCTAGCACATAAAATACACTCCACTTAACTTTATGTTATCAAAACAATATATAAAATTTAAATACACTTTTCTTATACTCCACTTATTTTATGTTATTAGACCTTTCTAAAGTATAAACTCCCCTTTTGTGGGTGCTGCAAATCAAATCAAATTTTAAATTATAAAAGTTGTTTAGCACTAGTTGCCTATTTTCGAAATTAATACATTGTCATTTGTATCAAATATTAGAATAATAACCCTTATCTCCTATTATCCTTGTCCAAAGGTAATCAAAACCATAATAAATATTATAATTTTTTATTATTTTCAAACTTCTAAAATATCTGGAATGACTTATGTGCTTAACCTTGACTGGAGAGAAAAAATTATCAAACTTCTAAAATATCTGAAATGGAATGACTTATGTGCTTAACCTTGATGGGAGAGAAAAAATTATCAAACTTCTAAAATATCTGAAATGACTTATGTGCTTAACCTTGACTGGAGAGAAATATGCATTAGATATATATAATAAAGTGAAAATTTTCTATTATAATATTTAATATTAAAAAAATATGTGTAAAAGAGGAAATGCTTAGTAAGTGTCAAAAACTTATAACTCATATTCATATAACACATGTTTATATGGTATTTTTTTTGTAATTAGAGAAAAAGGGTATAATTAATTTTTAGATAAATCTCAACCTTTGATATGTGACTATTATTAAAAATATTGTAGAATATTCCATGCAGGTTAAATCCACCTAACAAGTATTTATTTATTTATTTATTTTTTTTCCTGAGTAAAGACTATTCTATTAAAATAAAAGAGTAAAATATTTACAAAGAGGTTTGAACCTCTGAGGGGGCTGTAGCTTGCCCTCTACCAAAAAGTCTATAGCAGGTAGCATATTGCCTGATTTTTACAAAGATGAAAATCATAGAAGTAAGCGTTCTGGTAAGCTTAAGAGATCCAACACTAAGCTGAGCTAGATAAGGATAAAGCTTCAGAAGAAACTGATCCCTTACAAAAATGTTGTTCTTTGCATTGACTATTACATATAAGTTGAGAACCAAAATATGTCCTGGAGACTGTGAAGTTCATGCTGTTAAGGGAAGAGACCATGCATATTAAGAAAAATCATACCAAAAACAGACATCGTAGTTTAGCTTGCTGTAATGTCATTGAAGCCAGGAAGCACTTAGACCTGCAGTGGAGAGCCGAAATCTTTCTCATTTTCCTGGTTGGGGGAGCTTACCCAAGAAACCATCATATTATCTTCTGCTTCCATCGTGCTACTGCCTGGAGGAAGAACAAGGCTGAGAACGTTTCCGGAGAGGCGCGCAGGCTCACAGTCAATGATGGGCTCTTGAGGAGACGATGGCTGGGGATGAGAGTTTTCTTGATGGCCCTCCTCGTGCATCACCCTAGAGTCATTGAGGACAACCCCAACCAAGCTGCCCTGAAAATCACTGGAATTATGAGAATGAGGCTGTTCCTTGGAGGGTTCTTCCGAGCTTGTAAGCTCATCTTCCTCCTCTGAGAAGATAACAGTAATAGTGGCTGAGATAAGAGGTTTGTGAAGCCTGCTTCTGAACTTGAAACAAGCAGAATGGAAAGAGCTGTTCAAGGTAGGACCGGAGCTGTCAGAGGGCAGAGAGGAGGGAGAGACAGAGGCTAACAGATTTATACGCTGAGGGACAGAGCCACCACGACTGCGTGAGACTCCCCTGGACCCTGAATTACTACCACGTCTGGGGATTCCACGATGACGAGGCATTGCAATATGAATTTGCGGATTGACTGAACTGAGAGACTGAAGGTAAGAGTGAAGCAGCCAATTACAGGCTAATTGGACTCGGTTCCAGAACCAGACCTCCGCACTGAAGACTCCAATACAGAGCACGCAGTCGATGGAGTAGTCCACAAACGATACCTACTCACATACTAATAAATCCCACTGCGCTAACAAGATACTTTCGATAGAGACTAAACCAATACACCATATAGAGACAGGCAATGCAAGATTCGTGGACCAGACGCAGACACAGTAGACAAACTTAATACACCAGACTCCAGCGGACTCAGACATAGAAGACACTCTCAATATACCAGACACCACATACCTGAGCCAGGGGGGCTTCCATATTCTTTGCGCGGTGCAGGGGCGCAGAGGAATTAACCACCGGATGAGGATCCCTGTTCCAATTTCGAATGGTCTCAACTCATTTATGCCTGAATGGATGCGTGCCATCCTGTAATTACTAGCCTGCAAACCGCCGGTACACAGAGCCATTAATACCTGTATATAACATGCCTTGAACCGCCATAATCCGCTGGTCGGATCGCCAGCTGCCCTCTTCGCATGCTGGTTCATTAACACGTATTTAAGACACCCGCATCCGGGTAATCCACCTAACAAGTATTGATAATTAATGATAATTAAATTAAAATTTTGGAAGCCCTATTCCAAAATATACATATTGGGATAATTAACTAAATTATAACTTCATTTTAAATTATTATTATTACTAATTACACCGTGGCTATTTTGGAATAGAACTTCCAAAATTTTAATTTAATTATCATTAATTATTAGGTGGATGGTAGGGATTTAACCTTCAAATTACTTTAAAATATTTTTAGCAACATTCACAAATCAAAGGTTAGAATTTACCTCCAAAGTAATTTTGCATTTTTTCCCTTTTAATTAAATTGATTAATTAAAAAAATGTTATATGAACAAGTGAATTACATTTGGGCATGTGTTATTGATAAGTCATAGTAATGGCCGATGGTATTGTAACAAAGCCTATAATCTCCATGATAAAGCGAGAGTGAATCTCCATAGTTAAGAATCTCCTTACAATGTTTTTTTAAATGGATATATATTTAACTCACATATTAATTCTTTTTGTATTAATAATCATAATAATAAGTTAAAATAAAATTATGTCTTATTTAATTTTATTGATTCTTTTAATTTTCTTATCTACGTATTATCGGCTATTTAATTTATGTTATATACCTAGGGGGGGTAATATGGGGTACCGAGGGAGGTACCCAAGGTAATAATGTAATAATGGGATGGGCCATAGTAATAAATAAGGTGGTTAACCCATGTCATGTAAGGGACCACAAGTAGTTAATAATAATGTAAGGGGCCCATGGTATTAGTTGATGGTATGAGGAAACCATGGTAATGATGCATGGTATTGTATGTATGAGGCCTATATAGAGGCTAGAGACTCCACATGTAGAGACATGAAGAGAAATAGTCTTGTATGAACAAGCATATGGCTTGTGGATTATTCTCCTTCCTTAAGGAGTGAATGTATGGTGTTGCCCTACCTTAAGGGTTTGATAATAAAGAAGCATTTCTATATATTTCTTGGGTTTATTTGCATTATCTTACATTTTCTTATCAGATCTATATCATTTTGGGTTAGAGCTACAACAAGTGGTATATAACAATTTATGATAAAAAATATTAATATATGAATTAAACATATATACATTTAAGAAAATATGTAACAAGATTTTTAACCATGGAGATTCACCTACAGTTTACCATGGAGATTCTTAACTTATAAATAGACTTTGTTAAATACCATGGACTAATACCATATCTTATCAACACAACATGACCAAAAAATCATGATTCATTTCATATGACACTTGCTCATATAACATTCTTCTTACTAATCAAATTAAAATGATCGTAGACATATTAAAATAACCACATGTAAATTCTTTCTTTTGTAAGTAAAAATTCCATTCATTCTTCAAAAAGATGTACATCAAGAGTAGCAACAAAAAAACAAGTGTTCTCACCCTTACATATAACATTGCATACAACATTACAAAAGTACGAAAAGGAAACTAAGGACATCATCCAAAACTGAGAAGGCCAAAGGCACTAGAAGATAAGTAAAACATAGAAAACACTTGTAGTCATGCTAGTCATCTGACGTGATGGAGGTTGGGTTGTTTGTGATTGTCCCAAGAGGAGGTAGAGGTCAAAAAGAGCACTGGACGTGCTCCTCCAAATGAGCCATCCAAGACTCCAACTTCTCCACCTTCTTCGATAACAAGTTTTTTTCCTTGCCATACCACCACAATATGCTCTCGGACGTGGCACTGAAAGTAGTGCAATTTATCCAAGATAACTCTCAGTTCCACATGTTCCTCCCGTCAAATCCTTTCAGTAGTTTCCAATTGATCTAGCAGGGATTGAATCAAGTCTCTACATTTTTCTAGGAAACAATGTTGAATGACGCTTGAACCAGGAATTGAAGGCTCTACACCCCCTCGCTGTTCCGAGCTTCTACACCGTTGAGCCTCGCCCCTCACCAGTGTTCACGAATATCAGTCCCTGCGGCCCTTCACCGAGACGCCACGCCCTCGACCACCTCGCACACCCACCACCACCCTCTAGAAGATTCTCGCCGACCTACCACCCTGGCGAGCCACATACACCTCCACCCCCTGCTCCGTGTTATGCAATTGACAAGCTGGGTCCTTGCGTCCCAACGAGCAAGGCTTTCGAGGGAGGGAGGACCACCCTCTTCTAGGGGTTGGAAACATCGACGCTGGACTAAAAGCTTTACCCTTAATATAGAAGACCCTCCAAACATGCCCGAACCAGACCCACCATGCTCCCCACACCCAGTGCAAAAATGAGTAGCCTCCCAGAGAGTGGACTTGCACCAATCCAAACCACACAACACCACAGACTCAGAAGATCCACCACCCCACTAGTCGCATCACACCAGACTCGAACACAGAGAGGTACTGAAATTCGAATAATTTGAACACAGGAGGGCCAAAAGAAGCACAAAATTTTCCACCACACTCTGAGGACCTTCCCCCCTAACCACACTAACAACAAAATATCAGTTCCACCTCCAAGATTCTTGCTTCCTACCCCCTGAAGTACACATAAAACCTCACGCGAAGAATCCAAACAACCCAATTATGGGCCCAGAAGACAAAAGACAAAAGCCATCTACAAAATTGTAACCCCTCCTAGGAGAAATGTTGCCTACGCGGTCCACTCCAACCACCGAAAGACTCGTAACCATAGAACACTAATACAAAAATAGGCTAGAAGCGCCTAAAGTCCAATTCTACACTGGGAACCATAGTCGACAACCACTAAAAAACACCCTTTTAGTAAGAAAGTTACCAATTTAGAGAACCAATAGCTTGGGGGCGAACTGCGTTTCCAGGGGCTCCATCTCACCTAACAGAAGCAATGTCGCTTCCTTATCCAACGAGTAAAGAACCAGGCAAGAGCATGAAGCGGAATGAAACATGAATGAAGTCCCTATTGACCACCCTCGATCTTAGAACAACGTATCTTGTGTTTGTCGAGGCACTACCATTACTCCTCCCCATACGCCAGGTGAAGTGAGGGAGCAGGGAGGGCGACCCTCGACCCAGGTGCTAGCTGTTAGTCATCATGGGCCACGAGGTGCCCCATGCACTATGTCCATCACCCCCATTGGGGAAAACACATGTAATTATTAATGACTATCTCATCACTAATTAAATGTTAGGTAGCATCATTTTACTTAAATAAGATAATGATTTAAACACCTATGAATAACGATTCTCAACGTGATTTAATGATTATTCTCATCGCCAATTAAACTTTATGTAGCTTCATTTTACTTAAATAATATAAATGATTTAATCACCTACTAATACATATTCTCTTTGGGATTTAAGAATTATGTTATGATAAGTCTAACAATGTGAATGTCAATTTGGTCTTCTTCATGTGGTTGGGAGAAATGATTGTTATCCTCTTCATCTTATTAGTCCCTGCCAATGCAAGACTCTAGCAATGGATTTGCACCACTGTTAGTTGAGAATTTACCAATATAACTTATATTGTTGAACTTTGAAAAACATATCTTTATTTTTCAATATTATTGAAAAAATTAATTTGTTCATATTTCATTGGACAAAAAATTGAATGTCTTATTTCAAGTTTTCCAGCACCTGTCCCATTTTGTGATAGTTTTACGATAAAGTATCTCCCATAACAATGAGAGGTCGGTGCTATTGACATGTCGCAGAACTGTAGCTCAATATTTGTCACCTTTCAGTAACTAGTGATTCTTAGAAATTACTAGTTTGGAAAGACCAACTTACCAACTTGATTGTTGCAGTCATTGGTTATTGGATCTCTTAACTAATATTTCTTATTTGTCTTTTATGGATAGAGAATATATATTATGATGCTCACTGTTAGCATTTCGTAATTCCTCCAGGCTGAGGAGAGGAACCCAAAGGTAACCACAAACCAAACATTAGGGATGGAAGCTATCCCTTCCAAACCCAGAAAAGTCTCTCTCTTGTGAAATTTTCTAGATATTAGGCTAGGTCTATAGATTAAGGTAGAAAAATTTCAATAGTTTGATGGCAAGGGAGAGAGAAAATCCATTAGGCATGGAGTAAAATTAAGCTAATGATTTTCAGTGCTATGATGGAAAAATGAAGAATCCTTAGACATGGGCAAGGTAGACAATCCTTTATGGTGTCTTTGTCAAATTTTGTTGTAGAGATATGAGTAGAGGAATAATGGAATTGGTAATATCTAAAGCATCTAACTGAGGATGAACTTGAGATATTATGGTGGAGGAAAAAACACTGAAATGTTTAGTTACTTATAACAGAGCACCTGAAAGTGAATTCTAAAATGAATTTGTTGAACTAAACACTGAAGCCATAACATTTAAGTATGTCTATAACATAATATAAAGAAACATAAACAGGAGATAAACATCACCATAAACGATTGGCACAAGAATCCATGAACAAGTAGACTTCGACCTTCATCATTGACTGAAATTTTCAAATGGAACTGTACAATGCACAATGTATTTTCTCTATCACATGCTGACCAACTCCTTTCTTAATCAATATTACATCATATATACATAAAAAACATTAGTTCCTCCCTTTAGGAACCAAATTCCCCAAAGATACTTAGTTTTCTGCTTGTAGCAACGAATATAGAACCACCTTCTACACATTAGGAAATTGTTTTACTAGAGGAATATTTAACAAAATACATTGAATGGCTACATAAGGATGAGGTTTGAATCTCCAAAACACTTCAAGACACTTGTCATAACCACATGAATCAATTTTAGGAGGTATGGAGTCGAATTGAAAGGTCAAACTCTTGATAGCGTGAAAGCATAACAAATTCACTGCGTTACTTCAAAATAATCATATACAGAAAAAGCACATTGACTGAGTGCAAAAAAACTTCATTTGCATGGGTTTGACTGGGTTTTGAAGTCTATTACAAAGCAAAATTGGTTGATAGATGATATTGACCACCTTAAATACCTTCTTTGATCCTCCATACACAAAAAGGAATGCCAAAACTCTAATCTTCTACCAAATTTTAATGCCTTTGATATTAACGCAAAAAATTTGTTGTGTTACTGTGTATATGACTGATATGAGTTAGTGCACTTGGAAAAAAAGGGAAAAAAGAAAAATTATCTTGCTTACCTGTCAAAATCAAATCTTAGCTGCCTCAACTAACAGGTCCACCGTTCCTCTTCTTTCCTTCTGTTTTGTAGTCCTCAACTCCTTTTTCAAGGTGAGATGTTGCCTATAAATGTTCTTGAGTTCTCTATGTAGGGGAAAAGTTCTCCTCAACATATCTCTAGCTTTAAACAATGCTGACCCATAGTCGTTAAGGTGATTATGTATATTCTATTTATCCCTTTCATATTGTTCTCTAAGCCTAATGAATTCATCTTGAGATTTCTCAATTGCTTCCTTAGCCTATGGAAAGTCTGTTGTCCCTCATCCAGCTTAGTGTTTTTCTTCTCTTGCATTGATTTTTCCTTCATTGAGCTTTCTTTTTGTAGTTCCAATTTCTTGGCTGAAGATTTGGTTATAGGGATCCTTGATTGTGAGGTCTCTAGCTCCCAGATGTTCTCTGTTTCTGTCTTCCTTTTACCTTTAGATCTGATGGCAAGTGGAGTTGTCTTAATTACTGGTTCCACTTCATCAAATTTAGATGCCTTTTCCAAAGTATTTTTCTTCAACTCCCTATTATCATAAATAGTAATGTCTTTCGGATTAATCACATCATTAGGATTTGGTCAACGTTTTGAACTAGCTAATGTGGTTCATCCACAGGACAAAGGTGAAAAGATCAATCGATTTTGAAGAAGAAATGGCATGGATGCATCATGGCCCAGAGTTAGCCGTTGGAAATTAGCTGTTAGTAAATTAGTTATTAAATTAATATTATAAATTAGTTGTTAGAAATTAGTTTCTAAAATATTGTTTAGTCATAGAGTAGCTGTTAGGAATTTATTTACTTTAATCATATATATTAAATAACTTAATTTATAATATTAAAAAGAATTAAATAATAAGAATTACATGGGTTCACAATTAGGAATTAACAGTTATTTAATAAATTATTAAATAATGCAAATAATCTTTAGTTATAAACTTTATTTTAAATTATATGAATCTTCATTAAATAAATTAAATTATAAGAATTAAATAAAATAAAAATACTACAATGGTTAAAATAAAATATTTACTAAAATAAGAAATTTTATTTTTTTAAAGAGATTGCAAATATAAAATTAATCCATTAAAAAAAGAAAGAAAAGAAAAAGTAAAGGAGATAGGGGTGGAATCAAGAAGAAAGGGCTGAAATCCAGCTCTTACATAATTTCCAACCACCATCCTTGTTGAGATTGATTGCATGCTTCTCAATCTTGATAACCTCTCTAAGCTTCCTATGGTGGAAGTGATCAACCCTAGCAATGACTCTAGAATCCTCGATGCATACATGGTGCTTCGATTTATTCGCATGTTCAGCCAAAGATGATGAGCGGGAACAATTGTGCCTAATGTTTGCTGCATGCTCATGGATTCTTTGGTTAATGGAGCGACCAATTTCTCCAATGTAGGTAATCCCACAGGAACATGGGATCAAGTAGACACCTTTCATGTCTTTAGGGTCTACAAGCTCTTTAACCAATCCAAGAGAATTTCTAATGGTATTAAGATGTTTGAACGAAGAAGAGACATTATTGTTTTTAAGGATATGGGAAATTATGTCCTTGGCCCCTTGCATAAATGAGAGATAGACCTTAGAGATAGGATCAACACGAGCAATCTTAAACCTTAATTATTTACAAGGTTTTTGAAAGGCCTTGAGGCCTTGAGTTATGTTGTACCCATTATTTTCAAAAATTTCAAGAAGATGAGATTTCTCCTTCTCTAGGTGGCTCTCATTAGATATTCTTAGAGCATGGGTTGCAAGAGTGCTAAGAACACCAAATTTCTGCGATGGAAAATGATGAGAACTAGCATGAAGATATTATTCCATGTGAGTTTTTTTGAGAAAATATTGGTGAGAATAGAAACCATCATTCATTATAGAGAGGAGAATGTCAAGGAAGGGAAGACACCCGTTCACCTCAACCTCCATTGTGAACATGATGGAGTCTGATTGGGAATTTAGATGGCTAAGAAACAAATCTAATTTCTCACGTCCATGGGCCATATGATGCAAGTATCATCAACAAACCTCTTCCATATTTTAGGGTGAAATTGAGCTGAGGCTAAGGCTTGGAATCAAAATCCTCCATGAATAAGTTAGCAACTATAGGGGAAAGAGGGGAACCCATGGGAACCATGCAAGTTTTCTCATAGAACTCACCTTGGAAGCTGAAGAAAGTCGAGGTGAGGCAGAGGCCAACTAATTTGGTATTGTCCTTGCTAGTGATCCGATTTATGACATCAATGGCCTCTTGAATAGGAATTTTGGTATAAAGGGAAACAACGTCAAATCTTAGTAACAAATCTCTAGGGTCCAACATGATATATTTCCATTCTTTAACAAAGGAATCAGAGTCCTTAACATAGGAATTAGTGCAACCAACAAGAGGTTTAAGATTTTGAGCCAAGAATTTAACAAGAAGATAAGTAGGCCCACCTTTTGTGTTAATAATAGGTCTCAAGGGGACCCTAGTTTTATGAATTTTTGGGATGCCATAAATTATGGGGGTAAGGGGATTGCTTTTAATAAGATTTTTAAAGAAAGGATTAAGGGAATTATTTGATTTAATGGCAGTCACTACTTCTTTAGTAACATACTTGATGGGATTCTTATTAAGCTTGATGTAACTACCGCTATTAGAAATATGGTCAATTATTTTGTTAACATAGTTAAATTTATCCAAAATGATGATGACCGCACCTTTGTCAGCTTTAAGGATGACAATGTCGGGGTTATCGCTTAGGGATTTAAGGGCAAGAAATTCTACTTTGCTAAGGTTTCTTTTAAGATGCTTAGCCTTCCTAAGAATGATAAAACAATATTGCTTAATAACCTCCTTAAAATTATTAGGAAGGTCCCTAATACCATACTCGATGTTACAAATAATGTCATCGACGGGAATCTTTTTAGGGGCAAGGGAAAAATTAACCCCTTTATCGAGAAGGATAAAAGCAGAGGGATCAAAATTTTTATTGGAGAGATTAATAACATTTTTAAAATGAGAGGAAGAATTATTATTATTATTATTCATGATATTCTTAAGATGAGTAGGAGTCTTATTATTATTATTCTTGTAATTATTTTAATTTTTAATAACATTTTTAAGAAAATGAGGGGAGGAATTATTATTACTAGTAATATTATTAGAAACAATTGAGTTGTTATTGGTAAGGATAATACCATTATTAAGAATATTTTTACTCATATCATTATTATTAATAGAAATGGGTCTAGTTAAAATTTTATAAGATGTTTTATTTTCATTAGTTGCAAATTTATTAGAAGTTCCATAATCTCTCTATCCTTGTAATATAAATCAATGTTATTTGATATGGTGTCTTGAACTTCAGTAGGTTGTTCAGGTATTTGATCAATGAATAACCTTTTTGCAGCAACTCTTGTATGTGGTTTCTTGGAAACCTCCACCACCTCAGGATAGAAATGAAGCTTTTTGCCTTTTTCCTGTCAGATTGGTCAACTTAAGTCTGTGGCATTTTTACTAAGATTTCTATCATTGGTTGAACATTCTTTGCCATTGATGAGGGTATATCATTTTTGCTTCAAGGACTACTTGAAAGTTCAACTATCAACTTGGATGAATCCAAAAATGCTTGCCATGACTGATTTTTATTCCTCATCACTTCCACCACTAACAATTTGATTAAGGATAAATGAAAGAGACTGGGCTCCACTTGACTCTTCTTACCTTGAACCTTATTTTACATCTTACCAATGCTCCTAAACAGGTAAACATGTAGATTTAAAGTGCTTTTACTTATAAAATACATCAACAACCTGAAGTGGTACTGATAAACCCTCCCAAATCTGCCTTCACAAGTGAAATATATTTGAATCACCTTGAGTAATTTGTTGTAAGCTTCAAGAAGACATTCCCTTGGAATGATAGCCCCATATTATTTGTTTTTATACTTTGGCTTTAGAAAATATTTGTAGTTGAATTTATCTAATGGCATGCCCTTGAAACATTATTCTCCATGGGAAGGGATCTCTGTAGCTACTGAGATATTAACCTCTGAAACCAGGAAACTCAATTATCCAACCTTAGCTTCCACACCAGTGATCTAGACATTGTAACCATGTATCTTTACACAAAACTTGATGCAGTTAGTCTGCTTAAATGAAACCCTGATAGATGAATCTGAAGTCACCAAGATAAGGTCTTGAGGATCAAATTTGAATATGTCACCCTCTTTGTACCTTTTCTTCATGTCTTGTGTTGTCATGACTCACAATGAAAAACTTATAGGGTTTCAAAATGTAATGACAATGCTCAACAACTTAGCGCAGCAAGATGCAACAACAATGAAATTACGGTTTGGATGATGGTTTTTGGAAAGATTTTGAATGGAAAACCTTTGTGTTTAAAGTATTAAACTAAAGAATTTAAGTCACAGGCCAGGACACAACAACTATTTGTTTCTGTATGCAACAAATTTACCAAAACATAGGGGCAATGAGGATAACACAACGAGTAAAAGGTTATGAGGGTTGAAATATCATCTGGGTGATATACTTAGATGTTAAAGATGAATTAGAATTCATAAAACATAAATCATTTAAAAAAAGAAAAAGTTGAAACTTGGATGTGGTCATGGTGGTGAGAAAACCCTTAGTTTGCAAGAGTGCAACAGATCTCCTGCAGCCAAAACGCAATGAGCTCTTGTTGATATTTAGGGCATCTGAGGAGGATGAGTAACGTGCTCGATGGATTTTTGAAATTTAAAACATATATTTATAACCCTCCATGTGGTCCATGACTTCCTTTAATTGCAATGATGACATTTCAAATCAAAATGTTCAAGTGCAACACAAGGGAGAAATGCAACAACAACTTGACATCTTTGATAAGAAATGATATGATGCACTGTATGATTTAACCATGTAGCTAACTGAAAATACGTCACTAAATTGTCCCAATAATGAAACACCAATAATGAAACTAAGACTTGATCTCTATGAGATCATAGGAACACTTTACAAATTGGAAAAAATAATAAAAATACCAAACTTGAATTTTATTACTATAACATAGGACACTAACACTCACCACTGTCATCCCCAGATCACGACAACCTTCCTGCAGTGCCCTTTAGAATAAATTGAAAAAATGCAAGAGAGCTTCCGACTTCATGTTTTTGTTTTTGTATTCAATATCAATTTTACTGGGATAAAACCATCTAATATGACCTTCAAGGTAGACTAGGTTACCCAGGAAGGAGTGAAATAGAAGAGATGTGTGCAAAAATTCTTCAATTGGTATTACTTCTCTAGGTTCGTGGTTCTCATCATGTCCCTCACTGTTATCGTGTATATTCAAACCATTTTCATCTAGGGAATCAAATTTATCATTTTTATTGTTTTTATGCTTATATTAATGATCTTCTTTCTTCTCGGTTGTTCATGTTATCGCGATGATGTTATGTGGGGGTGATGTTTTTATTGGCTTTGTGTAGGTGATTTGCTTTAGTTTGATAGTTTAGATTTAATATAATTTTATTTGACCCATTAATATGATGTATTGCATGACCTAGGCTATTGTCTACCCTCCATAACTATGTTTTTGTCTATGTCAATATCTAATGAGTAAAGGATTTTACTTACGCTCCCCACAATGTGTGTCTATATAACAAGGAAGGAAGTTGCATTAATAGAGACTTTTTTTTTTTTTTTTGTTAACTGAAACAAGTATCTTTTATTATAGGGGGTTTGGTTGGGCTAGAGCCTAAACAACCAACATTACACAACATTTCCATACAACTTAATTCAGCTTGATCTACTCTTTAACTTGAATTAAGAAATGCATGATAAGATAGGGCTATTGTCATTAATATTGAGATCTCACGGTGCTAGGAGGCATCCTTTGTTTGCCATTACATCTGCTTCACTATTTGAGCCTCTGAGAATGTGGAAAATTTTGAAGGAAGTGAAGTCTTGCAGAATGATCTTTAACCTTTTTAGAGAATTGTTGGGGATGGCGCTGATGAATTGGTCCTTCGAGTTGATCTTCTTGATGAGAATTTCTGAATTTTCGAACGCTTGACATTATTTAATGCCTCTATCATGGACAATTTGGCGGGCTTTTGTGAGTTCAATAATTTCCACCTGGTTGTTTGTATGTGGACCAAGCCCCCATAGCCCCAGGGTTACCCTTGGAGGCACCGTCAAATAAGATAGTAGTTTTATTTTGGGACCTCCACCATACTTGAAAGGTATCATCTGGTTCTCTAATTCTCCAAGGTGGATTGGGAAGGGGGAGGATCTGGACATTGCCTTTAGGGTGAGAGCTATGGAGATTCAACCAGTTCTTTCAAAGGGGAGGGAGAGAGGAGAATGATTTATGAGATTGCAGTAGAACATATTCAAGGAGAAGGGCTTTTGCCTTGGCAGCTGATTTTTCAGGATTGCAAGGAGAGTTGTTGAAGGTCAAGTCGTTCCGGGCGAGCCAGATTTCCCAACACACAAATTTGGGGATGGAGAGCCAAATGTGGTACCAGAGTGAATTGATGGGGATATTATTAGGATAGATTTGGAACCAAAAGGAGTAGAGATCAGCCACAAAGCTATGCTGGGGAGGGTGAACCTGCAATCCGAGAAGAATTAAATTCCAAATCTCTTTGGAAAAATCACAATCTATGAACAAATGAGAGGCTGTTTCTCCAGCATTTCTGCACATCATGCATCTGTATGGTCCTGCTATATTTCGTTTTAACAAATTATCTCCTGTTAGATGTTTGTCGTGCATGAGGATCGAGGAAAACAAATTTACTTTGGGAAGCCCGGTGATGTTCCAAACCTGTTTCCAAATTGTGGGAGAGCGAAGTCTGTCTTTTTTGGCTGCAGGACAATATATCCCATTGCTGGGGTGTAAGAGTCGAAGCCACCCCATCACCAGCTGTCTGGGCTATCACGATGAACAGGGGAAGCATTAATGAGAAGCGGTTTGGGCAATTCAAGTTGACTGTGTAGATGCGTTGGCACGATTGGGAAGTCCTAGTCAAATCAATCCCCATTGCTGTCCCACGCAGAGATGTCAAATAGCTTACGAAAGCCTGCACTGAGGAGCCAGCTGCTTAGCTCTCGGATTTCGTCATGGGAACTGAGAGGAGAACAATTCATTATGCATTATTCCCACAGTAATTTTTTTTTACCATTGCCAGGTATGCGGTTGACGCAGCCCAGGCCGCTCCCAGGCCACTTCTACCGGGATCTTCTACAACCGTGCTTATAAACCATGCACCTCAACACACTCTAGGTGTACACTTTGAAAATTTGAAAGATTATTTCTATCATTGTGATCTTATGACAAAAAAAGACAACCATGCTTGAATTTACTCACAGTGCTCTTCATTAAAATGGACTTACAGTCAATTTAAATAAACAACCACAGGTATCCGAATTGTATTCGCTACATTCAATAATTCCCAACCTCATACGAACCCGCAGGCGTATATGTATATATCATTAACAGTCACAGTTGTAATTTAACCCTGGCATAACATCGGTTATCCAAAGAATGAACCTTCAATGCGCATCAAATATATATATATATACTTGATCTAATAACACCTCTGGTTAAATCCTTCAATTGGTCTCCATCACAACGGATAGCGAGACAGTCTCAGTCACACAACAAAATGAAGATATCTAAATTACTGTATACACTCACACACACTCCTCTCTCAATGCCTTTGAGGCTTCTTAATTAAAAAAAATCTAAAATTACTCAACAACCCTTAAATCTCTCAACATCCCCAAAATCTAGATCTATCCCTAAAGTTTTGCAACTAAATCTAATTTAAATAGATTTTAGGTGTGGACTCAACTAAGTCCCATACATAGCATTTCTATTTCCTAGAATTTCTATCCAACTCTATTTTCTCTCATATTCCTTTTAATTAAAAGAATATTTACAAAATCCTCACTTTCTCCTATTTTATTAAAAATAACAAATTAATTAACAAAATATTAAAAATTGTCACACCCCCTTTAATCACATATTTACAAATGAAAAAATGGTCTTGATGCTCCTGCATCAGAATCCCAACGTTAAAACTAAACATGATCACCTAATCATGTGTTCGGATCTGTGTATGCCTGGATCCCATATCTTGTGTTGTAACTTTCCACTTTCTACCGCTTCTCTTTCAGGTTTTCCCACTTTATGCTGCATCGCTCCACTGACTAGGCTTTCACAATTTTCTGTCGTCTTTCTTTTGCTGCTTCTCCTTTGTCTTGCTACTGCTGGTCTCTTCCGAGATTCTTTCGTCATCAGTCTTCTGATACTTTCAATCTCTTGGTCCAATAAATCTCCCGGCTGTTGATTTGCTTGCTGAGCTAAGACGGCTTGCTCAGTTTTTACTCTCTCTATCGGTATTGTCACTTGCTGACTTCTTGCTTCTTTGCTTGTTTCTGTTCTGACTTTCTCATTTCTTACCGCCACCCAATCATCCATACCCTCTTGTCTTCTGGAACAGAAAACTTCTTCTTCCTTCATTTGACTTCTCGACTGAGTCAAATATTCTGCAACTCCTGTGATAACACCTGCATTCACAAAACACTTGTTAGAACAAAAATCATAAGGCCTCAGTGCCTTATCCTCCTTTGCCAGCACTTCAGTATGTTGTTCTGAAGTCTCCTCCACTATCAGCACATCAGTATGCTGATTCTCTTTGTCCAAAGAATCCTCTGAAGAATTCTCAAGATTGTCAACCAGTCTTTCTCCCACATCGTCTGCTTCCATGGTATCTTTCTACACTCGTTCACTATACTGAACTCTTTCTTCTGCCATCTCTCTGTCATACTCTGAATTCTTCAACAAATATTCCAGCAATGCAATTTCTCTGTGGCATTGCTAAAGCATAACATCACCATCACTTACAGTCCCTGCATTCATACACAACTTGTCAGTTTGAAAACTACAAGTCTCAACAACTTTAATCGTCGGTTCATATACCAGCTCTTCCAGCTGATCATCTTTTTCATTCTCATGAACTTCCTCTTCAACAAAACCTATAATCACATCACAAATGTCAGTTATAAAAACACAAGAGTTCATATTATCTAGCTGATTTGGATCTGCCGAATAGTTCAAGAAATCATCAATGATCTCCTCCTCCTCTTCCAACTCAGCTGCTTTGAGTTCTTCACGTCTCAATTGTACATCCATCATCTGCTCGAGCTTCTTAAGCTCTTCTATTAACCGCATGTTTATCTGTCGATCTCTTTTCTGTTGTAGCCTCTGCCACTTCACTTTCTTTCCCTTCAGTGGAAAGATCCATCCTCTATTCTGGTTTTCCTGCTTTTGCAGCCATTCCTCTAGTATCTGCAATTGCACTTTCATTACTGCAATCTCTCTTTCTCTGACTTCTGCAATCATCTCATCGCTGTGGCATTCCTCTGAACCTCTTCTTTGATCCTCCATGATCATCTTCTCACTTGCCATAAGTTGCACTAGCCTCTGCAACAAGCTCTCCTGTCTTGCCGCCACTTACCTCACCAAGCTCTCATCACTCAGTCTTTTGGTAAGTACTTGGTTCACTGCCTCTGGAACCTTTCGAGCACTCTCTCTTCTCTCTTCAGGCTATCTCTTCAACTCACCTTCTTCTTCAGGACACTACAATTGTCCTCCTTATTCAGCCTTTAGATGAATGCCAGGTTCAATGCCTCAATCATAAATTTCAAATAAAAAAAAAACATCTCACCTTTAAGATCTTGCACGATCTTATCTCCATTTACTTCTGCCATCCTGTTCACTGCATTTGTGTAGCTTGCATATCAAATTTTAAAACTCAGATCTTCATCATACAGTCAAAAATACACTTCACTTCTCATTCAGAAAATAAATATTTCAACAGAGCATTTGGCTCTGATACCATAAATGACGCAGCCCAGGCCGCTCCCAGGCCACTTCTACCAGGATCTTCTACAACCGTGCTTATAAACCATGCACCTCAACACACTCTAGGTGTACACTTTGAAAATTTGAAAGCTTATTTATATCATTGTGATCTTATGACAAAAAAAACAACCATGCTTGAATTTACTCACAGCGCTCTTCATTAAAATGGACTTACAGTCAATTTAAATAAACAGCCACAGGTATCCGAATTGTATTCGCTACATTCAATAATTCCCAACCTCATACGAACCCACAGGCGTATATGTATATATCATTAATAGTCACAGTTGTAATTTAACCCCGGCATAACATCGGTTATCCAAAGAACGAACCTTCAATGCGCATCCAATATATATATACCTGATCTAATAACACCTCTGGTTAAATCCTTCAATTAGTCTCCATCACAACGGACAGCAAGACAGTCTCGGTCACACAATAGAATGAAGATATCTAAATTACTGTATACAGCGTGGAAATGCGGCTACACGAAGTATATATATCTTTGTCTCGGTGCCACCATTTAATGAATGTATGTCATTTCAATTGTTCGACAAACCTTGGCAATTGTATGCCGTGGCGTGGACGACTTCCTCCTTTGTCCAACACCTGATGTGGGACTTGATGAACGATTGCTCTGCCTTCGTATAACTGCTCAGGCGATACATATAGACTGTAAATTCTATTGATTTTCTCCCAATCTCCGGAACTCAGCTCTGGTTCCATATAGCTCCCATCGAACTGCAAGTATTCACAATCTGAGCATACAACGACCGTTCTTATATTTCTGTTAGGGTATATATATACTTGTACTGGCTCAGTCAACCAACGATCCTTCCCTTCGATCTGTGGATCCACAGAATATAATCCGCTATGCGATGTCTCAGACTCTGATCAGCACTTCTTTAAATTGTTAAATAACATACCATCGCACACATTTTTACTCCAACACACTCTCTGTCAACGCGTATGGATAATTCATATTCACATTTATAATTACATGCGGCCTTCAAAGGTCAACGCAGATGCGTTGATTGTAATCGCCAACCAGAGTTATGTGTGGAAGTATAACAACGCTTCAAGGATGAACAAGGCTCTGATTTAACGCCGATGACTACAGATATATACGCCCTTAACACATTCTGCCAGGGAATATACAACTTAGACATATAATTCGGACAACCAGTTTGTAATTAGAGCGCATGCATCTCTGCGAAAACTCAACCATGGCTGCAAACTTTGGTTTGAATGCAGAAGGTAACAATCATCCGCGTGAATGCCAAACTGGAATACCAAGATATTAATAGTTAACGATTAACAGTAATTGCATATTAAATAAACACGATATCCACCATTCAATTAAACATCTAAACACTGTCCGCCAAAAGCAATCAAATCATTCAACACACTCAGTTTATTACGCCAGGTGCAGAGCCATATCTCAGAGTTCCTTAAGCACAAACACATCCATATCAATTGAATTAAACTACTCATATTTACATAAACCAAGCATACATAACAGCTATATTCATGGCCAGATATGCAAATCCATGGCCCTTTTACAAACTGCCCGAAGGCTCCCAAGGAGAACTTCTGGCACTCACACACACTCCTCTCTCAATGCCTTTGAGGCTTCTTAATTAAAAAAAATCTAAAATTACTCAACAAACCCTTAAATCTCTCAACATCCCCAAAATCTAGATCTATCCCTAAAGTTTTGCAACTAAATCTAATTTAAATAGATTTTAGGTGTGGACTCAACTAAGTCCCGTACATAGCATTTCTATTTCCTAGAATTTCTATCCAACTCTATTTTCTCTCATATTCCTTTTAATTAAAAGAATATTTACAAAATCCTCACTTTCTCCTATTTTATTAAAAATAACAAATTAATTAACAAAATATTAAAAATTGTCACACCCCCTTTAATCACATATTTACAAATGAAAAAATGGTCTTGATGCTCCTGCATCAGCGGTACAGATGATTCCTGAAGCTGCTGATACTATTTCTGCAAAGATTCCATGTTTGAGTGCTCGTGGGAGTATTTTCCGCTGATAAATGCCTAAGAGAGATCCCATGTGCATATTTGGTCCTGAGCGTTTCGCTGACAGGATTTGAAGGGTCAGAGGAGATTTTCCAAAGGAGCTTGCAACCAAGTGCGAGATTAGAGAGAGCTGGGTCTCTGATCTGGAGTCCTCCATCCACTATTGGGTGCTTAACAAGATCCTAATTAGCCAAATGCAGTGTTTTGTGATTGCCTTTGCCTCCTTTCAAAAGAAAATCTCTCAAAAGACCAGAAATTTGTTCCATGATATGTTTTGGTGCAAGAAGGAATGAGGCTTGGTAGATGGGGAGGGCAGATAAAACTGAATTTAATAAGATAGTTTTCCCTCCCTTGGTAAGCCAGTAACCTCCCCAGGAGATGATCTTGGCTTTAATCTTGCTGATGATGCCATGCCACAGAATTCTATTCTTGACTCCAGATGTGAGAGGTAAGCTAAGATATTTGATGCTGTCCCAATGATAAAAACACTCAAAGCCAAGAGTTTGAGCTATGTTGTTAAGACTATGATGGTTCACATTTCATCTGTAGATCAAACTCTTTCTATCATTTATCAGTGCTCCTGAGGCTTTGCAGTAACTTTTTAGAATTGTGTCAAAGGAGGTAGCTATTCTGATAGAGGCTCTGCCTAATAGGAGAGAGTCATCTACAAAGAGTGCATGATTTATAGGCTTTAGAACATTCGAAGTTTGAATTCCGGGGAGTCCACCAGTGTTCATTTCTGCAGCAAGCTTCCTGCTGAGAGAATCCACCATAAGAATATACAGGAATGGGGATAACAAACAACCTTGCCTCAAGCCACGATAGACTTGGAAGAAGGATGCTGGGCGGCCATCGGCTAGGGGAGCAATCCAAGGATTTGTGATGCAGCCTTTGATGATATTGATAAATTTAGCAGGGAAGCTGAAGGATCAGAGAACTTGGAGGAGGAAGGAGTGATTGACCCTGTCGAAGGCATTGGCCATGTCGAGCTTGATCAACATCCCCTTTTCTTTCCTCTGTTTATTGGATGGATAGCTTCCTGAACTTGAATGACATTATCCAAGATGTGTCTGCCTTTGATGAACCCCCCTTGGGGACTAGATATTAATTTTTCAAGTAGGGGTTTGATTCTGTTTGCAAGGATTTTGGCCAAGATTTTGTAGGAGGCATTACATAGGGAGATAGGCCTGAACCTGCCAAAAGTTTCTGGATTGACCTCTTTTGGGATTAATGCTAGGAAGGTTGAGTTGATGCCTCCCCCAACCTTAGCTTTGTTGAAAAATCCATGTATCATTTTCAGCAGATCTATTTTGATGATCTTCTAGTAGACTTTGTAGAAGTGAATTGTAAAGCCATCTCGCCCGAGTGCCTTGTCTGATTCCATTGCCCATATAACTTTGATGATTTATTCTTCCGATAGAGGTTTCAAGAGAGTTTGATTGTCCTCTTGATTGATGAGATGGGGGATGTTGGAGAGGAGGTATTCAGTGTCTTCTAAACTGCCTTCATTCCCAAGCCCATAAAGATTTTTGAAATGATTTTCAGCTGTTGTTTTAATTTGGTCAATCTTATTGTAGATTTGTCCTTCTTCATTCTTGATCTTAGAGATATGGTTTTAAGATAGGTGGGCTTTGTACTGGCGATGGAAGAACGAAGTGTTTTGATCTCCTGCCGTGAGCCACAGACTACGGGATTTCAGTCTCTAGAACTCTTCTTCCTGTCTAAATGAGTGGTGGGTATTTCTTTAATGAGCAACCTCTTTATTTAGAATTTTAGGGGTGATGTAAAGACCTTCCATTCCCATTTACGTAGTTTCCAATAGTTGAACTTCATTTCTCTAATGGGAGAGGGATTTGGGGAGGTTTCTTAGCCACTCTTTTAAGGATTTTTTGATGGATTTTAATTTTTTCTCCCAAACATAGCTCGGGGATCCATTGATAGGGGTGTCCCATGCAGATTGAACCATGTCTAGAAAGCCTTCTTTTTCAATTCAAAGAGGACTGAATTTAAAGGGGATTGGTCCAAGATCATCCTTAGGAGCCATAAGGAGTAGAATTGGCTTATGGTCCAAGGTGAGCTTGGGAAGAATTTTTGTAGAGATAAGAAGATTTTCTAGTAACAAGGAGCTTTGTAGTAGGAATCTATCCAATCGGGCAGATATGTGGTCAGTCCCAGTTCTATTATTGGTCCAAGTATATTTGCCTCTTACCAGGGCAAAATCTAAAAGGTCTCTCTTTTGCATTAATTCTTCCACCAAAGGCAACAGTTGGTATCTAGTGCTGTTTCCCCCCCTTTTTTCTTTTGGCTTCATGACTATGTTGAGATCTCCACCCAGTATGATGTTGTTGGGGAGTGGAGGTCTAAAAATTCAAAGAGAGAGTTCCAATATTCTCGTTTTTCAACATAAATGACAAGAACATAAAGATTGAATAGGGCTATAGTTAACTTACTTTCTAGATGCTTGAGCTCGGTAAAGATAAAATGCCGGGTCTCATGAGAGTTAAGCAGGTGGAAGTGATCTTTAGACCAAAGAGTTGCAACACCTCCTGGAGTTCCCCTCGAGCTAACTGCTTTGCCTGAATTCTGCTTCCATTTAGACTTGCTGATATCCATAAGGGCTTGCCCTTTGATTTTAGTCTCTTGGAGCAAGAGGATATTTGAAGGTTCTATTTTCAGCGTATCTTTGACGACTTCTATTTTTGGTTGGGTCCCCAAACCTCTGCAATTCCAAGAGAGTATACACATTATTTACCTGGCGAGGGATTTGGGATTCCTCCCTTGGAAGGTCTTGCTCTAGTGTTTCTCCCGATTTTCATTTCTATTGTGGATTGGATGCCTTATATTTTTAGGCGTTATGCCTCCTCTTCTCTAAATACTTTGTGATCCTTCCTACCTGCTCTCTTTGGGGGCCTCCCATAGATCTCTTCCTTTGAGGAGTCAGAGGGTTCTGCCACTTTTTTCTTTGTTATATATGCATACAAGGGGATGGAGGGGCTACCTTGAGAGGCACTAGGCGAGGTAGCTCCGCCTCCATCTTTGTTAGCTTGAGGATCTTCAATTTGAGCCGGAGTAATCAGATCTACTTCTGGAGGATCTAATGAAGAGCTTCCTTTGGGATTTGGGTGCTTATCTGGGGCCTGGGGGTTCCTTTTTTCATTTCCATGTTCTTCCAAGTTGTTCCCCTTGTTGGGTCCTTTCCCAACAGCTTTTGCATGTCCATTTTTCTGAACTAAGGTCCACTGTTCTCCCTTCGATTTATCACTCTGTTCTTCAGCTTTTTTCTTGTAGTGTCGCACAAAATATCCATAGCCATGGAAGTGTCTACATTTAAAAGGAATCTGCTCATTGTCCAGATCTTGAATGTGAGAACATCCGGAGACCGTGAGTTTTATTGCTTCTGGCAGTCCTTCCAGATCTACTTCCACGCATATTTGGGCACAAGAGTACTAGTCTTTCCTGGCAGCCTGATCAATGTATTTACCAAGGGAGTTGCCAATGATCTAGAAAGATTTCTGATTCTAGAAGTACAGGGGAAGGTGGGGAAGTCGCACCCATACTGGGACCGCAGTGGGAACATCCTGGGTTGGATCAAAGTCTGGAGACCATTTGTTTAGATATAAGCCTTGCGGCCCCATGAAATAGGGCCCATTCTTGAAGATGCAGCTTCAGTCCTCGACAAATTCAAACATGAACACGAAGAAGCCCTTGCCTACAAAATAAGATTTGATACCTTCCTTAATCAACGGGGACTGGTTTCTCTTGATCGAGTCTTCAACTAATTTGGGCGAGGGCCAAAGACTAGTAAACTTCCCTATGAGGCCTCGATCAGCAAGATTCAGTGCTGAGCGACAAGTTTATTCCACAGGGAGGGCCACCGTGGGAATGCAACCCTTCTTTTTTACAAATTTTTGTTGCTGTGCTGAAGGGGGCTGTTTGCCACATGTAGCCAACATCTTCTGGAAATTGAGGACTTCAGGAATGGGGGGGGGGGGGGGGGGCTCTGATCCCCCCATCGCTGGTCATGGCTGCCTGGGAGGGCGCGCAGCTGCTCAGCTGCGGGCATGCGCAGTGCAGTATCTTGAGGGAGCTAGGTCAAATTACGATCTTTGAAAGTAATTGGATCGATGCTAGTTGCAGAATTTTAAAACTAAAATAAGTGAATTTTCAATAGAGATTGAATTTTCAATTTGTTTAGTCAATAGATAATTTTACATGTTTGTGTTGCGCCGCTACTCATAATTTTGTGTGAGACTTTCAAGCATGGATCATTATTCGACCGTGGTATTAGGTGTTGTGGTGGTGGTGCTATTGTTTTCGCATGTATCAGTGGATACAAGGGAGTCCTCTAGCCATGATACAATGGAAAATGTAAGTTTCATATTACACTAATACTAAATTTCGATTGTAACAACACCCCTTAACCAACACCCAGAGTAGGAAGTGGTCACTATGCATACCCAATATTCAAGGTGCCGTTATGAAAATGGGGTATAGAATTTCGATTTTTCCAACTTTTCTAGACTAAGAATAGCCTCCACCATTAGCTCTATATCGTCAATATGAATCTGGTGTTATAGAATTTACTTAAATCTAATCTCTGGGTTGGGAGATATCGCCTCTTAAGAATAGGCCCTACCACATCATCCATCTTCCATGTGGTAGCCCACTACTGGTTTGCATGATCGTCGACTCTTGGACCATTCAAATAGGATCCGCAACTTACCTCTCCGACACATTTCCTTTTTCTTTTATACCATTGTGCACTTCCGGGATCTCGGCGGTGGGCTGACCTGTCAGGTGGGGCTGCCTTCCCATAGATGGCCATCCATATTGTGAGGAACATGCCCCACACCCTCCTCGTGTCATCCTGCTCTGGCTTTCTTGGCGATTTCTGAAGGATTCACCCTATTTACCACCAGAGCCTCACTACTAGGCTTACATATGGAGTGGGGTCACATGACCTTTTCCCATTTGTCCATTACTCCACCATTGGCTGGTTCCACGACATATACCATGTAACCCCTCCTCACTCATCCCGACATTCCTCTGCTTGCTACTCCAGCTAGGGTTTTTGGAATGACATGGCCGAGGGTCCACCTTATTGCAATGGGAATGCTATCAGGATTGTGTGTCTTGCCATTTTTGTTAGCTCACGTCATCCTGTTGGGTCCCTCCCTGTGCATTCACTTCCTCTACTTTGAATTCCTTTGGGATAGAACCTACGAGGTGACATCATCCCACACTTGTGATTGTGACACTTTCCTTTGCGCCTCCTTTTCTTCCAAGCTAAATCTTCTAGGCCACCTGGTTAGTGGGCCACCCTTCTGGACAATGGGATGACTTCCACGCACACGTCATCCCACTGACATCATCTTAACGCATTGACTCGACGCCTCTGGCTACTTCTCTTTGAGTAACCCGGGTTGATTTGAAAATCACTCTTGAGTGATCTCAGTTAATTAATTAATGAATGAAGGTATTACAGACTCATGTGCTAGTGTGTGTCTATGTTATCTTAGGCAACAGATTGATCAGATTGTAAAATACATAAACACTAGAAAATGGAAAATAGTAAGAGAAACATAGTAAGCAAACACAAGAACACAACGAATTAACAAGGAGTTCACCCAATCCTCCTGGGCTACGTCTTTGGTCCAACTTTCAGTGGTGGCCTTTTCTTATTGTGTCTTTAAAGCAGAGTTTTTACAATGAGGAGCTCAATTTGAGTCTCTTGAAACAGATGATGCTTAGTAGGGTGGTTCTTGGATTCCCCAAGCCATTAGAGTGCACAAACTCTTCCTTACCAAGTATTGACCTCAACGGGTCTAAATGGGATGAGTCCAATTTGGTACTCCGTTCCCAACAAATATCCTCACAGGGATTGCTTGAACCTCTCAAACCTTCTGTCTGCTCGATGCTACCTTACTTTGCAGGTTAGCTCAACTCTCTGTTTTCTACTTCTAGCTTATTTTCTGTTCTGTCTCTCTGTCTCACTGTCTCCTTCTTCCTTACAGTGGTCGCTTGCTTTTGCTTCGCACTCTCTCCTATCTCTGTCTATTCATGGCTTAAAGCCAATACGGCTCATGACTGTTCGCTTCCTCTTCCACCCATTCAGATTGCTTGCTACTGTTTGCTTGGAGTTCCCTGCCTCTGCGTCATCACCACTGTGTAACACCTCACAAGGAAGTGGCCACTTGTCTTCTCACGAACTACACCAGCTCTTCCTCAAACAATTCGATATTTCGGTTATGCTGTGTAACGATTCATCCGCTAACTCAGCAGTCAAATCAGACTTTAGACTTTTATATGCTGCAACTTAATTCTCCCTCTAGATCTGGTCATTCATCGGGCGCTATCTCCACCGTCAGATCTAGAGTTCCCAAATCCTATGGTGTTCGCTCTTATTGTGCAGTTGACTTTCTTGACTGTTAGCCTGCAATGAGAGGCAGTTTTCTCTCTCATCCGCTGGAGTCTCATGCAATGTATGGAATCACTCGTTCTCCTGCCAAATCTGCTTACTGCCCAACATGCCTCTGATATTCTGCCGATTTTGGGGCGCGAGGCCCGCCTTTGCTTTAGCACTTTTCCTACGGTTTCTCGGCTTGCCATGCATCCGAGCGCTCGAGGCTTTTCCTTCTGGAGGATTTTTTCCCAATAACGCTAATCCCGCATCAGAAATGGCCTCCGTTTTCCGATTCGGATTTCCTAACTGCTAGTTTGCGTCCTGCGCAGTCTCCATGGGCCTCGGTTAGCATGCTTTGACCGAGGTCCTCGTCGTTCCTTGCTGGCTACAAACTACCAGTGTCCAAAGGTCTTCCTGATAGCTCTTTGTTCACAAGTTTTTGAAGTCTGTCCTGATTTGATACAGTCATAACACTTTGATAATCTTCATGGATCCAACTGGGATCACGACCTTCCCACTGAAAAAGCTTTTGGACCACCAAAAGTTGGTTTTCAAGCATCAACTAAGTGAGGGTACAATTTTCTCACTTGTCCAATCTCTATCCACTTTGCACTACTTGGCTTTGAACCCTTGAGCCCAACTCTGAGGTACTCAACATCTCCCTTGTGCATCGTCCTCACTTTCCTGTCCAGAATTGTGTCTTCCTGCAATTCATTGAGATATTTAGGTAATAGGTTATCAATAGAAGGCAATTGACTCTGCTCTTCGGGAGCTTCAATTAGTGAAGGTTCAAACAATCTCAACCAAACTGCATTTAAGACTGAGTAGATGTGCATGTAAGCTGGTAGATCAAGGCGAAAAGCATTATCACCAATCTTCTCAAGTATCTTGAAGGGTCCATACCTGATAGGCTTTAGCTTCTTACCTTCACCTTGCATCCTATCCTTGCTGATATACAGCCAGACTTGGTCACCAACTTGGAAACTATGCTCCATCCAATGCTTGTCATGCCTTGCCTTATATTTGGCTTGGCTCTTTTCCAGTTATTCCTGTACTGCCTGGTGGATCTCTTGGATCTGTTCAATGAACCTACTTGCCTTGTCCACATCACTGTGTCCCTCCACTGTGGTGTCTTCGCCAAAGACAAAATCCAAAGGAGACCTTGGTGTGAAACCTAAATAGGTCTCAAAAGGAGATCTCTGTGGAGAAGAATGTTTTGCTATGTTGTAAGCATGCTGCACATAACATAAATGTTCATCCCAAAGCTTAGGATGCTTGCTGTGCTTTACTTCAGTTTGGTGTCCATCAGTCCCACAAAATTGGCCAAAACTTCCCCACAAATCAGGTGTCTCGATAAAATATAATGGAAGTGGGTAATCCAAAATGAACCCATACATGTTGAAAGAATAGTTTTGTAATTTGTTCAACCATCATCTGTTTATTACAAGGTATCAAAATACACATTTTGTTGAACCTATCCACAACAACATACAGATAATCATGACCTTTCCTAGATTTAGGCAATCCTCCAACAAAATCCATGGAAATACTTTCCCAAGGATGAGAAGGAACTGGTAATGGAGTGTACAAGCCTAGTTTTCTATTGTTGGGCTTGCTTTTTGCACACATAGTACACCCTCTTACATATCTAGAAATTGTCTCGTTCATTTTTGGCCAATAACAAAATCTTTGCAGCTATGCAACTGTTTTACCTAACCCAAAGTGACCTGATATTAGAGAAGTGTGTGCTTCTCGAATTATCTTTACTCTTTTAGTTTGTGGAATGCATAACTTCCCACAATGGTATAAGAATCAGTCCTTTACATGATAGTCCAATTCTTCTACTCATTTGCCTTGACTTAAAGTTGCATATACATCTTTAAAGTCTATATCTTGAGCATATTGTTCAATGTAACTCTCATGTAACACATAATTATGCTTAAGTATAGTAGATGCATTTATAATGGTTCTAGATAACATATCTGTAACTTTGTTATGTATGCCCTTTTTATATTGATGACTAAATGAAAATGTTGTAGAAAACACATCCATCTATAGTGCCTTGATTGCTGCAACTTAGTTTGGGAGTGTAGATATTGAAGTGGTTGATGATCAGTATGCATTACTGTCTCTTTGCCCATTAAGTAATGTTTCCACTTTTTCACACTCTGTACTAATGCATACAATTCTTTATCATATGTAGGATAGTTAACTACTGCAAAATTAAATGTCTTAGAATGATAACATATGGGTTTACCATGCTGTGTCAACATTTCTCCCATGGCATAGTCACTGGCACCCGTTTGGATCTCAAATGGCCTTTGAAGATTAGGCAGTGCTAGTACAGGTGTTGTACTAATCTTTTCTTTCAAGGTGTCGAAGGCTTTCTGCTGTTTGTCTCCCCACTGAAACACCTTGTTCAATCCTATTAAAGCATGTAAGAGAGCTGCAATTAAGGAAAAGTTAAAAATAAACTTCCTCCAATATTGTGCTGCTCCTAAGAAGCTTCTAACTTCTGTAGCAGATTTGGGTTTGGACCAGTTCACAATGACTTCCACCTTAGAGGGATCTATCTTCAATTCACCACCCCCTACTATATGACCCAAATAATTCAAAGATGTTTTACCAAATTCACATTTTGAAAGTTTAACATAAAGTCTTTCTCTTTTCAAAACATCTAGTGTCTGCTTAACATGCTTTAAGTGTTCTTCCCATGTTTTGCTAAATATCGGAATGTCATCCAAATACACAATAACAAAATCATCAAGAAAAGGTCTAAGTACATCATTCATTAATCTCATGAAGGTAGCAGGAGCATTAGTTAAGCCAAAAGGAATAACCAACCATTCATACAATCCCTGCTTTGTTTTGAAAGCAATCTTCCATGCATCTTGTTCTGCAACTCTGACCTGATGGTATCCAATATGTAAGTCTAGCTTGGAAAAATAAGCAGCTTCTTTCAATTGATATAAAAGATCATCTATGGGAGGAAGGGGATAATGATTTTTGATTGTTATCTTATTCATTGCTTGGTAATCAATGCACATTCTCCATGAGCCATCTTTCTTTCTCACCAAAACAATTGGTGAGCCACATGGTGATGTGCTAGGTCCGATGAACCCTTTCTTGAGCAACTCCTGCACCTTCTTCTTGATTTCCGCGTTCTCTAAAGCAGACAACCTGTACATTCCAATGTTAGGCAATGGAGCATCTTGATGTAAAATAATATCATGCACTATTTCCTTTTTGGGTGGCAGACCTTTAGGTTCTTGAAACAAGATATCATACTCTGAAACAACCTTTTCTAAATCAGCTTGCTGTTTAGCATTACAACCCTCAAA
>APFE031526381.1:0-10971 GCA_000404065.3 Pinus taeda | reverse complement strand
AGCTTTCAGGGGGCTGTTGTCATTGAAATCAAATCTCCTCCATTTTCTCCATTTCCCTATATTGTTGTTTTGATCCCAAAAATATTTAAGGGAGCTCCTTCCATGTGAATTTTGGGGAGACCATAGATCCTAGGAGTGATAGGGTTGCTCTCAATGAGTTTATGGTGCAGGGAAGTCACTGAGCTAATGGACTTAATGGCAAGAGCCACATTCCTAGCAACCTTTTTAACGTGTTTTTGGAAAGCTTTTTATAGCTACCACTATTATGAAGATGATCCAACATCTTATTGCAGTAATCAACCTTGCTAAGAATGACGACAGATTCACCCTTGTCTATCTTTAGAACAACGATATCTTTGTTCTGGTTTAAGGATCTGAGGGCTACTGATTCTTCCTTGCTAAGGTTGCTCTTAGGGGGCTTATCCTTTCTCAAGACAACTGCACAATCTTGCATAATAGTATCCTTAATCTTATCAGGTAAACCTCTGATCGCAAACTCTATGTCACAAATGATATCATCTACATGGATTTTTCTAGGGGTTAAGGCAAAATTTAATCCCTTACCCAAAACTTTAAACACTGAAGGGGGAAAAGAGAAACTAGAAAGATTAATAACCTTGTTATTAAAACGAGAAGGAGGGGGAATATTAGTACTATGACTTAAATTACTATTATTACTATTCAATATCATATTACTTTCCATGCTAGAATTATTTGTATTATTAAAGAATGTATCCTTTTTATTCATATTCTCATGATCCTTAATACTATTACTATTATTACTATTAATATTTAGGCTGAAAAATCTTTCGTAAACTTGATTAATATGATGGTATGTTATATTTCAAATGTATAATATTTAATTTAAGATTATTTCAATGTAAATTTTAAGCTCCTCACATCACTTTATTTTAAACAATTTTCGCATATTTGAGTTATTTCCATTAATTTAATGCCATAATTTAAGTGAGTTTATGTTGTGATAACCCTGGATATATCTATGGTTAAAATGCAATTACCCTTAATTAATCATAACAGCATTCAGGTTAACACATGGATTTTATGAGTTCTTTAGATTCTAATTACCAAGTTCTACATTACACAATGCACTATATCGATGTTGTGGATATGAAATAGAAGAAAAGTACTATATAGACGTTGTTGATATGAAATAGAAGAAAAACATATTCATTGGTACAGTTATGGACTATGTCAGCTAAAGGCATATAAAATGAAAATGGTCTCCCTCCTCTTAATGGATACAAAATAAAAATAAAAATAAAAAACATATTCAGAAATACCCAGTTTGTGTACCATCGTGATTAGGAAACTCGTTTCTCGTTCACATGACCCTGCAACACATAAATATCACTACATAAATATAAAAAAGCCTTTTGTAATAATTTATATGTTTTCTCTAAAATAAATTTCATTAAGTATTTTTTTGGTTATAATGAAAAAATTTATCATAATTCAATTGTCAAACTAGTAGTGAAAATGATAATCACTAGCTTCTATCCTCGAATGCTAGTTGAATCACCATCCTTATTCAAGAAAACCCATTGGAATAACTGATTGGTGATCCTTAAAGAGACAACCTATATTTTTACCAGATGCCTTTGAATCTTACTTTAACAATCAAGTTTTATTAATTTATTTTAATATATAAATTATTTAGTTTATATCGAATATAGATATATTATAATTGGGTTTGAACATTTCACATTTGCTTTGTTTTTTTTGTTTGTCCAAGTAGCCTTGTTAGTCACAAGGATGAGGTGACTCATGATGTTAAACCACCAATGGCTAAAAGTGTGAACAAAGAGGCTCAAATTTATTCTTTATACATTTTTAAGTTTATATATTTATTGAGTCGAAAGATCATTCTACAGCGTAGTGCGAAAGACATGTGTAAGTATGTTCGTGTTAATTTGGAGTTGACATGTGTCCCTCTTAAAATAAAAATAAAATATTCTCTAAATTGATGAACAATGTAGGCTACAATAAAAAAGGAAAAAAAAATGGTATGCATGTTTAATTAGCTTTCCATATACCTTAATATAATTTCATGTAAAGAAATTAGTTCTCCATATGAAGTAATATATTTTCATCTAAAATAATTGCAAGTAATAAAAATATATGGATAAGATGCTTAAACCTTATACTTCTAAAAAATATTTTAACACTTGATTTATATATAGAAAAAACATGTTAAAAGAAAATATTTTAATGTTGTATAAAATAAAATATGCAAGGTTGGTTATCAATAAAATATTTTAATATAAATTAATATTGATGTGTACTTAAAGAATGTATTGATTAAAAAAACTCATTTTATTGTAGCTTATAAAATGGTTCAATGCACATGTTTTGTAATTGCTATGGCATTCAATGAAAAATTACGCCTTATTTTTGCACTCTAAAATAAATTTGCACCTCAAGAAATTTGATCTCTCTAAACTCATGTTAAATTGGTACTTAAGATGAATCTATACTCAAAATACATTTTCCACATCTATTTAGAAAAGACTACAGCTGCCAGCTACATCGTTTGTTTCTAAAAACAAATATATAATCATAACAAAATATGGTGAATCCAAATTTCTTTAAACCTCACTGATTATTTTTTCAGTCATTTCCATCTCAATTCAAAATTGCAAAATTGTACAAACTTGACTAATGGCTAGGTAGTTAAATAGCTTAATTCACTAACTCAATTCCTTACTTTGTATTTAAAGTTTAGAGGTTGATTAGAACTAACTCAACTCCTTACTTTGTATTTAGTTTTAGAGGTTGACTAGCACTTTTTTGAGAAATAAAATTGGTGAAAAATCTAAATTCTTATTTTGGTAATTTAAAATTATTTTAAATTTCAACTTCTTAAGATTTTTAAAAAATTATTTTTTTATAATTAATTTTTTATAAAATAAAATTAATAATACAATGCATATAACTTTTATTAATTTTTTAAAAAAAATATTCACTTATAAATTTGATAAAAATAATAATATTTTATTTTAAAATTTTATTTTTAATTAAATTAAAATTATATTATCAATATATGATTGTTCTTTGTGTTTGATCATTTAAATAAAAATAAAAAATTATATTGATATTTAAGAATTTTAATATATATATATTACAATTTTGTTGAATTGAGGCTTTTGTGATTTTTATCAAGTTTATGAGAAAAAGTATTTATGTGTCAATCACATGACAGTAAATGTGTCCACATTTGGAACCAATGAGTGTGGTTCATCGTCACGACAAGTTGAAGAATCAAATCATAGCTACAATGGCTAGGTTTGACTGAAAAATAGGGATATAAGATCAGATTGGATAAATAGCTAACAATTGACCAAGAAAAAACTAGATTTAAATGTTCAAAATTGTATAACAAATAATATTTTAATACCCAAATAAGAGTTAACAACCCTACTAGGGAATATTTGTAATAAAATTGATTCAAACGTGTACAATTAATAATTGAAAAGATTAGATATTACCTAAACTAATAATAATTAATATTATATTATTCTTATAATAATGTTATATTATTAATCTTATTAATGATGGCATGTGTAACTGATTAGTATAAATTTAATATTGAGGTTATTTAATGGGAATACGTATTACCAGTTCTAGGGATATTAGTAAATAGTAAGGATTTAGTAATAACTATTATAATATTAATTATTGTTATATTATATATACTAGATCATTTGGATTAGTTAAGAAAAGGTAATATTTATATTAATATTTAACCATATATTATTAGTTAAAATTAACTAAAATAATATTAGTTATTATTGTATTCTAGTTATAGTATTATTCTAATTATTAATGGTTAGGGTAACTAAGAGTTCTAGGAAAATTAGTGATAGCAAGGATTTAATGCAATAATATTATAGTGTTATAATATTATTATTATTAAAGGAAGGGTAACTCATTAATATGAACTGAATTTATTGGTAAAGTTGTCTAAATATCATATGTTAGATAATTTAATCTATTTAAATAGTTATGAAAAGAACTAAATAAAAAAATCAAGAGAGATTTCCTAACAAGATCATGTGATTTATGCCAAAATACTTTTTGTCATAATATTATAATTTTATTTAAAATTATATTAATTAAAATAAAATATCATTAATTACAATGGAAATTAAAATATAATATATTATAAAAAATTGTGTTCCTAAACATATTTTATAATCAATTTTATATTAAGGAAAAAAAACAATTTTTAAAATTATAAATTCTAACGATATAAAACCACCAAAATCTTAATATCCAACCTATATATATATGATACTCCATTTACAAAAGCATCATTTAAATACATATTTACATTGGTACTGCTCCGAGGCATTGGAGAGCATTAATCAGAAGCTCCTTGTTCCTTCAGAGACGCTCCAAAACTGTTGGGAGCTTCAATGGGTACTTTGGAGCTTTTCGAGAGCTTCACTGAAATTGATTTTGACATTTTGGGTCTGGAACTAAGAGAAACAATTGTTTATGGAAATCTCTTCTATCCAAATGAAGATGAGGTGTCTGATCTTTGTCATTGGAACACTATTCATTATCCTCATATACGCCAATGGCGGATGGATATAAAAGAATTTAGAAAGATTGTTGGCCACAGGCAAAACCATCATTATTGCTCCGGCTCGATAGACAAAAGATGGAATACTAAATAATAATAAAAAGTTGAAATTATGAAATACAAATATTATTAAAAAAACAAATTTTAATTTAATTTTCATTTTTATTTACGAGTGTTAAGTGCCGACAAATACTCAGCTTGCACGCTTCCAACGTTGAGTTCAAAATGGAGCACACCTCTGGGAAATACGGTAACATCCCCCGGGTAAAGAATATCAATGTGTGACGCACCTAATTAATTATTTATTTACAACAAATGAATTTGAATGATTAGATCATATATATACAAAATAATAAGTGAATACACGTCAGGATAATAAGAGAATAAGATGAGTTGGATTAATACCAGTGGTGTCAACAAAGCCAACTTGAAGCGGTCCACCAGACAAAAGGTAGAGAACTTCTTGGATGGGTGTGAGGAAGGTTGCTTCCACATGGAACCATTTTAAACCTCACTACAGATAGCCCTTGCGTTCTGTAAAATCAATTTAACACCATTAATTAATTTAATGTACAGACCATACAAACAAAATATATCTACAAGCAAACAATATGTGAATATGAATGATGTGAATATCTTACCGGACCGCAGGAAAGTTTTGAGGATTGGTTGCAGCTCGAATCCCACCCGTATCGGTACTAACATCACCATTCTTGAAAATGTTACGGAGAGTGAAGGTACTCAATCCCGTCACAAAATCTCTGACGAGATCTGGATCTGCAGAGTAAGAAGACCTAAGAAAAGTAGCAAAGACTAACACAACTGAAATAAATAGGACTGGACTCGCCTTCATCTTCACTTGCAAGATATAAACGAAACGAAACAATGTAATGAGTATTTATAGGCTTGAAATTGTTGTCATCAATATCTCTATGCCACCATTGTTTATAATACCTCTAGATGCCAATGCCAGCAACTATTTCTAAAAAATACTAAACCCTGGTCGATTATGCACGATGTATTATTCTACTTGCTTATGTAGATGCTTGTGTAATGTTTATCTATAGGCCTGAAACCTTGAAATTGTATTTATTAGTCCTTGCCCCTCCGGGCTGGCAGGGACTATAGTAATCGGTTTTGGTCGGTGGGCATTAGTTTGACACAGGAATCTATAAACTGATTTTTCCTTAAACCAAACTTTCGCGACATGTCACATTAACCGATGCCATATTTTATATTTCCCAATGCTTTTAACCAATCAAACAAATGTTCATCTTATTTGGCCTCAGTACGAGGTATATCGTCTAAAAAGTTAGGAAAAAAATTAGGAATGGCCTCAGTACGAGGTATACCATCTGAAAAGTTAGGAAAAAAATTAGGAAAGCAGTTCGGTTGATTAAAACAGTGTCGTCTTCCTGAAGTAATGCTATCGGAAAGATAGCATTAGTTCCCTAACATTTTATGTTAAGGCATATAAGGCATATATATACATTGGCCTATAGCACAGTGCATGTAGCACAGTTATCACCATTGCATGTACGCCTGCCAGCACATCTAACAGGTGCTGGCTCCTATGGCCTTTCCAAATAGGTGTTGGCTCCTATGGCCTTTCCAAATGCTTATTCTCTGCATATTTGAACTCACCATCCCCATTCCTAGATCGTACTGTTCCTCTTCTAGGTACTGTGCCTCTTCTACAGAAAGAGAGGTCAAACGCGTAGCATATGGGCGCAGAAACGCGCAGCATCTGGGCGCAGAGCCTGCACAGGTGATGATTTCATGTTTATTTCATGTTTAGTAGGAAAATAATGAATTTTGATATTACCGTTGCTCTGCGACCAAACAACAGAAAATTAAAATGTTAAATAGAAACAAGTGATGGAGTCCAAATCCTTCATACCTGATAAGCCAACGGGAGCGAAATTCCCCCGTCTTCTGAACACCGGGCTTCGACGGCGTCTTCTCGGAGTTTCTTCAATATCCCTCTTCTCGTTATCTTGCACCGTGACAGCCGCCGTTGAAAGATTTTTGCTCTGAAAGGACGAAAATCAAGTGATTAACAGAGCTTTATCTGAAATCTGTGTGAAATCAATTAGTATTCATATTCAATTTGTTATATATATATATTACCAGGTTGTTTTGGTTGTATTACAGGCAGAGCACGGCCCGAGTTCTACGACTACTATAATTATTCATTTTCTACTACTCGAAATTGTTCCTAATCCATTATTAAGATCGATAATTGTTTTCTGGTATATGACACTCACCATGCCTTCTAGATGAGCAGCTCCGAATAGCTTCTAGCTTTTCATCTTCACCCACTGCAGATGTCCACGCCCTCTCCAAATTCGCTTTCGCCCACTGGTTTTCTGCCAGTAATCAGCTCAAGCAAAACCACCCCGAAGCTGTATACATCGCTCTTCTCGTCCACTTTCAGAGTGTAAGCGTATTCTGTAAATTCATGAATGAAAATATTAGATGAAAGGGCAGTGGCATAAATCACAGAAAAAAATGCAACACAGTACGAGATTTCAATTATTGTCCATACTGTTAAAATTACTTACCTGTTTATTTACCTCAAGTTGATCTTTTGGATGACTATGAGAGCTTGGTACCGGTTCATCTCTGGTTAGCGTTTACTATTCATCAGTAATTGCATTCTTATGATGGCATAATTTCTTCAATTTAAAAAAAAAACATGTACAATTATTGCCATTGAAATTACATCCAGTCGAATCCACCGAAATTCGTTAAACTATGAATAGTTCTAGAGAGATATTTCGACATAGATTGATCCATTTTCGTCATAGAAATTATCAGCAGCACAAGTACTACCGTATAGCACTTCTGGTTCGAGCATCCATGGCGGGGCTACCAATAGAGCTTCTGCCATGCTACCCAAAAAATTGGGTAGATCGAACAGAATATCCTCGTCTATGATCACCGATTCTTTCTCCGAAAGAGAACTCGAAATCCAAGCTGAATCACACACGCAAGCTGTTGCGGCGTCTTTCGGGATGCTCGGCTCTGCGGGAATTACATTGTCTCCACAACTGTTTGTCCCCACAGAGTCGCGGGATCGATCCTCGTTATGGTATTCTGCTGAAGGCATGTGAAAGTCAGTCGTAGAGGCCGCCGCGGCCTTCTGGATGTCCCTGGGTGACAATGTGACGGGGCGAGGCAACGAAGAGGCGAGGTGTGGAAAATTGAGAAAAGCCGAGTTCCCCCTGACGCTGAGAGCCGCCATCTCTGGCGTCCGGAATGTCCCCAACCAAATTCTGGTTTTCTTCCTGGGCTCTCGAATCTCCGACACCCATTTACCCCAAGACCGCATTCTCAGACCTCTGTAAACAGGGTGCCTCTTTCCATGAACTCCCAACGCCCACTGTTTATCTCCATTACTGACTGTGGACTCCTCTTGGCTAGAATCCTGTGCATTGTTACTTTCCGCTGAACGACGCTTGCGCGACCTATTCTGCATTTAGTCACAACGCAGATTTCGGCCCGACGGTACCAGACTGATAAAAAATAAACGAACCTGAGTCTCTGCAATCAGAAGGACCACCACCTGCAAAACTACGGCCTGCTGCTAATTTAAATGTAAGGTCGAACTGGGACCATTGCAAACATGGTACACTGGAAATCCAGCCTGGCAAGATGACTTTATTGCAAGCACGACATGAACCTAGCAGCGGATTCTGCAACCGAAATCTTCTCCTCCGACCTCAAACTGGAGAGTGAGGCAAAGGCTTGATTAACCAGCAGCAAGGCTACCTTCTGCGGGCTATAGCACTCTTCAGGGTGGACGGGCATGTGTAATACATGCAGGTGGTTTGTTTGAATGACCGCCACGGAGTGTTCATGGTTCGCTCAGCAAATCAGTGTCCAACCAACACTACGTGCACTTTTTCTAAGTTATTGAAACATCAAATTTAAAAGATATGGCAATAATTCAATTACTTAAAAACTAAATGTGTAAGAGAAATAGCTTGGGAAAGTTCGTTTGTAATGATGAAATAGTTTGGGAAAGTTCATTTGTAATGAAAAAATGTTTTTAATGAAAAAATCTTCTGCTTAGCAGGAAATGAACAAATGTTTTTAATGAACAAATTTCACACCGCGCAATGTTAAAAATTAAGTAGATATGTGGTCCCGCTAAAATGCGTTGTGTGCATATACAAGTATATTGTATCTTTGGAAGCTCAATTCATAGTCACATTTTATATATAAAGACCACTCAAATCACATAGGAGCATTTTATTTATATAATTTGAATTTTGCATAGTTTTAGGGATAATATTTTTGGCCAGCAATGGAACGCAAAGGGGACCGTTCAACGCACAAGTGAAAATCAAGAATTTAAGTAACTTAAGTGTTCGAACAACTGGATCTTGCTCTCGATATGGAAGATCTGGATCATTGCTACGAAGGTATGGATCACGAGTATCGGCCTTTTTGCTTCTCCCGTTGCTTATGCTGTTGCTGGTACTGGTGCATCTAGGTATGCTTAAACAACTCGCTTTACGCTGACCGGCCTAAGGGCACCATGGATCGACTCAAAACTGATCACCTAAGATCATCTTGTCAGCAAATATTTCAGAGTATTGTTACGAACCTAATTTATACCCATCCGAGAAGCCCGCTTAAAGGCACCATGGATGGACTTCAAAACTGATCACCTAAGATCATCCTGTCAGCAAATATTTCAAAGTATTGTTACGAACACTGTTCGTAAGCCTGTCAGCAAATATTTCAGAGTATTGTTACGAACACTGTTCGTAAGCCTGCATTCTTCACAGGGAAAGCACTCGCTACTGTAGAAACTGGCATAGCATGTTTTCTTGCAGGAATGCCCACACCATTCAATCTTCTTCAAGCATTTAGCCCTGCACTCAAAGTTTTCATGACCCCCATAGTGGCATTTTCTGGGGCAAGAATGTCCACAGATGAGCCTTTCCCTGCATCTCTTGGTGCAAAAGTTGCCATTGCGTCCTTCACTGTACTTTCTGAAATCCTGGCTCCTCTGAGCAACAACTTGCGCATCTAGGTGTCTTGGGCAGCATAATCTAATTCCATTTCCCAGACTGCCATTCTTCTCTAGATGTTGGACGATGTCTCTCCATAACGAACTCTTATCTGACAGAAAGCTTGGCGTTGTCAAGGATATAGAGACCAATTCTTGCTCTGGAGAGTGCAACACATATTCTGTTGGGAATGCTAAGAAATCATAATGGCCATGCCGAACAATGCAGCTCTAAGCTCAAGTAAGCTGCTTCACTTTGCAGGGACTAGCTACTACGCAGCCGGTCTTGTTTAAAATTGTTCTCTACGCAGCCGGTCTTGCTTAAAATTGTTCTCATTAATATCTCTATGGTACCCTGTCAATTACAGCAACTACTTTTTTAACACGCCGAAACCCTTGTCGATTATCCATTCAAAACCAACTACACTTACTGGAATTTTCGCATCTGCTCAGACGCATTCAGTAGTTTAGAGATGGTCAATGAGAGTGGGTAGACACATGTCATAAAATTGAAACCTGCAGATCCCGTACAATCTTCGACCCAGACTTGAGTTTGGAAGGATTTTAGAAAAAATGGAACGCATGCATTCATCCAGCGTCAGTTAGATTCGCTTTCTGAAAGGATATACCAAACAATGATATTGGTGATGAATTTGTTTGTATGAGGTGAAATTTTTATTCCTCGATAATGCCAATCTATATATAACTGGATAAGGGCGTTAGATAGATTCGCTCGCTAATGGTTAACAATTCTTTTTGGCGTTATCTACCTTATTTTTCTTTTCGATTTACCTAATCTATTTATAACATGACAAAGCTTTATGGTTCTTTCTGTCGTGAACATAACTCATTTTAACTTTCAAATTATCTACATCAAAAAATATCTTGAAATACACTAACATTTATCTTTCTTTCATGTCACTGATAACGGGCTTTAAAATTACAAAATAAAATCAGATCCGGTTGAATTTACTGCATACCTTTTAAGTATAGATTTAATATGAATGGAGAGTGATTAAAAATATTTTTAGGTTTAAATTTTTTTTAGAATAAAAAAATAAAAGGTAATTTTTTTTATTGTTTAAATTATATTTGGAATGATAAGTAGATTATATAATATAATATATATATTGAGTTATCTTATATTAAATTGATTTTTTTTATTATTAACTATTTTTTTTAAATATATGTAATATTTAGATATTTTTTTATATGGAATTTTAATATAATAAATATATATAGGATAGATTCATTTGTTAAAATATTTTTTTGAAAAGTATAAGGTTATATATTATTTATATTAATACTTATATTAAATTATAACCATATAGATAGCTAATTA